>SNQJ01S0005797.1:277327-295208 GCA_010110895.2 Picea sitchensis | reverse complement strand
ACACTAAGCCAGTTCCAAGTGGAACCGAGACATAAGCATTGGATAGCTGCAAAACATGTATTAATATCTATTCATGGAACAATAAACTATGGTTTGAGATATACCGCATCCAGCAATATACAGCTTCATGGATTCATAGACTCAGATTGGGCAGGAAGTGCAGAAGACATAAAGAGCACTTCGGGCATGTGTTTCAGCTTGGGCTCCGCTCTGATATCTTGGGGCAGCAGGAAACAAAAGTATGTCGTACTCATCATAGGAGAAGCAAAGTATATGGCAGCATGTGAAGCATGCACAAAAGCAATATGGTTAAGGAAGTTAATCTCTGATTTATTTGATCAGATTCCAGAATCGACCATAATATATTGTGATAATCAGAGTTGTATAAGATTATCAGAACATCGCGTGTTTCATGAAAGGTCAAAACACATTGAGATCAAATACTACTTTATTTGAGATAAAGTCCAGGAAGGAGAGGTAAAGCTCGAGTATATCCCCACTGATGAGAAGACAATAGATATCCTGACAAAACCCCTATCCAGAATAAATTTTGCATATTTCCGAGAGAAGATGGGGATCGTGGAAATAACTCCCTTAGCTGAAAGGGAAGAAATGACTCTCCGGGTTGGGAGGGAGCATTGAAAATATTATTGAAGACATTTATTTTTGATTGAAAAATAGTCCAGCTTGGACAGATTCTTTCATGTTCAGAAAGTGGCTTGAGATTTCTTACGGACAACGATTTCCCATTGTGGTTAACATGGGGAGTAGTCTAGGGCAATCTCTCTTCTTGAGGGTTACTCAAGAAGACTGGCCCGCCTCGCTGGACAATGATTTCTCATTGTGGTTAACATGAGGAATGGTCCATTTTGGAGGTTGATACAGGACAATCTTTTCCTCTTATGGTTAACAGAGGAAATGGTATGGACAATCAGTCATTCCTTAGGGTTTATACATTCTTTCCAGGGTGCACTTTGATTAGTGTAGGAGGAATGGACCAGGGTGGGGAATGGTCCAGGCTCAACAATCAGGGATAGACATACCTTAGGGTTTATACATTCTCTCAAGGGTGCACTTTGATTAGTGTAGGAAGAATGGCCCAGGGTGAGGAATGGTCCAGGTTCAGAAGACAGGACAATTATTCTTCCTTTCCTTAGAAGAATAGTCCAGATATCTCATTGTTCTACTCCGAGGGAAGATATTCTTTCATATCTCATAGTCGTGAGTGAAAGATTGGCCCAGATGGTTTAGTTTATTTTAACAATAGTTTCTGTTTAGGTTGGCATCAGATGGTTGTTATGGAGACTACATGTCTCCAGACAGTAGAGATATACTACTGTGGTGGATTTGTTCCACTGTTTGTGACTATGTGTCACGATTTGATTAGTTGTGTACTACCATGGATAAACACAGGTGTGTTCTATCAATTGACATTGTACCAGTTGTCATAGGAGATTATCCAGTTGGATAATAATGATGGTGCTCGTGATACTACCAATTGAATGATCTGTTTGTGCTCAAGACCATACCTCCCTAGCTAAGAGGGAGTGTTGATATTATGGTAGCTTCGGGAGGTATGAACCTCTATTGTGACCTATGACGAGATTAGAATGTTCCAGAAGGAAGCAAAGAAATGAAGGAAACCCTAGACAAGATGTCGGCTGTAGAAATATAATTAATATGAATTAATTAGTACCTAGAAGGAGAAGTCGGCCTAGGCAAGCCTGCCAGAATTACTATAAATGCAGGGCGCCAGTCTCTCATTATTCACACTTCTCATAATTGCAGAGAGCATTTTCTGCACACTGCAGTCCAACAGTTTTGTGCGCAAGTCCTGGGGAAGGTGTTGTGCCAGTTTTTGGGTGGGACTATTTGATCAGCTTGGTTACTTATTGCTTGGTGCATTAGCCTCTCTTGGCTATTAGATTGCTACCAACATTCTTTTCTCTGTCATGGTCAAGGTGCTCAGAGGGTGGCTTCGGCCTATGGTTGGGTGACAAGGGTATTGTCAATGGTAAAACAAGCACAATCTTTCATATTCTAACATGATGGACTCATGGATGAACCAACGTGTTTTTCAAGGACAATAATAATTATTTTGTAAGGAATTAATACATTTTTACTTGGAGGTGTATTTGGATGATTGGGAATTGTTTTTCTATATATTTCATCATCTAGTAAACTTGAGAATGATGATGATTAGGTGAAGGAGTCGGGAGTGTCCAATATTCTAGATCATTCTCAAAATTTATATTCATTTGGGAAGATCCTAAGGCACATCATTTCAAGGGATGGAAGGTTGGTGAACCTAAACAAGGTGAAAGCAATCAAGGAGTTGGGTCCTTTGATGAATCTATCCAAGGTAAAGTATTTTTGGGATACAATAGATATTATAAAAAGTTTATGAAAAGTTACACATATATAAAAATTACCATGGATATGATTTTGAAAAAGGACATGGCATTCAAGTGGACAATTGAATGTCAAACAACCTAGTTTGAAAGGATAATATTTTCCATGTGCCTATATTGATGTTCCCTAATTGAATCAAACTTTTCATTTCCATTTGGAGTCTTCGGGGATTGTGATTGGAGTTGACTTATCATAGATAAGGGATAAGGGTGTGTACCATCTATTTTTTTTTTCCAATAGAGAAGAGTTACACCATAATGGAGCAAGAATTGTTATGTATTATAGAAGTTTTTTTTATTTCTTTCTTGTGAATAAGTTCCATTTTTATGTGGACCATCAAGCTTTGAAGTATATTGTGAATATGGTGATGTTGATAGGAAGGATAAGCATGTGGCTCATATTATTATAAGAGAACAATTTTGAGATTTTGTCAAGAGAATAAAATCCTCTTTGGAACTAAACCACATGTCTTGCATAGAAAACTATGAGCAAGATAAAGAAGGGGGAGGAGTTTTCTTTATGGGAGTCTATTTTTTGTATAAGGTTATCCTAGTTAATATATAGAGAATGTGATCCATTTAAAAAAGAATGGATAAATCCCATGGGGTTAACTCAACTAGTCGTCACGAATGTTGTCTAGCATTTCACTATTTCTGTTCCATCAAGTGCCTCATTCAAATCCCCCTAGGTGGGGAAAACTAACCTGCACCGACATGTTTACTAGGGATGTCATCCATGAATGTGGGGAAGCATCCCTTGGGTTTCAATGCAATTTTTTCCTTAGAAAATAATAGAACAGATAAGCACCAAATAGAATGTCTATAACATGGAAGAGAAGTTCAATTAATAGAGAAATAAGATTTGAGCTTCTTGTAGGTGTCTTGTGTAGGATTGTAATAAATGGAATATTGACAATATATATCCCACTATAAGACACTAATACTTCAATGATGGAAGCATATTGTGGAGTTATGGGAGGACACTTCTCTAAGATAAGGATAACAAACAAAAAATTATGTTTAGGATGATGGTGGCTAAACATTTCAAGGGCCATTTCACATTCATGAATAAATGTGAGAAGTGTCAAAAGTATCTCAAAAGAAATTGGTGGGAGATTTTCATCCATTTACCCCATCTTGATGATGCACATTTTAAAGTGTTGGGGACTATACTGCAATGGTCCATTCTTGACCATACAAATGACGCAATCTAAGTATATCATTGTGGAAATAAACATACATAAGGACACAAGAATGGTGATATCAATTTTTATTTGAATTTTTGTTTTATAGGTTTATATGTTTCTCATATCACATAAAATAACAACTTGCATTTTACAATGAATTTGATTAAGGATTTGATAAATATTTGCAACATTAAGCATCATAAGATAAGTTAGTATTATGTGGGGTGAATGGTTAGGAAGATAAAATAATGAATAAGATATTGGTAAGGGCATTAACATATACTTAAGATTTGAGGAGAAGATATTGGAGGAATAAGTTTCATGTTATAATCCTATGGGCTTACTGAATAACATGGAAGAAATAATCTTCACTACAATAACCACACCTTTCAATTTGACTCCTAGCTTTATGGCTTATCCTAAAATGTTGAGATGTTTTGGTTGACCTTCATTTTTCTTCTCCAATGGCATAATTATGATTTGAATTACATGCTCCTTCAATGAAATTGTATCTTGTATTAGAGTTGAACTAGACTATAGTTTATCCAATGGGATTCGATCTTATGTCACAGGATTCTAGATATATTGTGTGTCAAGTCTTGTTTTTTCAATGTGATGTCACCTATGTTGAAAACATGAATGTTTCTGAGCACGCTTCTTCTCTACCAATGATGAAATTTGATTCTCTACCACTATTTGTAGCACCAATGTTTCATCAAGTTGCTCCTTTTGTTGTTCAATTTATCCAAATACCTCTTTTCTAAAGGTGACATCTCAATTTTAAGTTCTCATGTGCTCATTAGAAGTTATACATTGTATCCCTTCATTCTAGCAAGCTCTCCAATGTATCCAATCAACAAACACCTTTTGGTTTTTTTTTCCAATTTTTTCTTGTTTCCCTTTGGTACGTGCATATAAGCCTCACAAAAAAAAATCTCAAGTGAGAAATAAATGGTTTTCTCCCACTTCAAACTTCCTCTAGTGTCTTGTCACCCATGGGTGATCTAAGTGACAAATTGACCAAGTGAGACAAGGTTGTAAGTGCTTCATCCCAAAAGTCGAGCAACTCAATTTTGCATTAGATATAATGGATCTTGACTACTCCACTTGGGTCTGATTCTTCATTTATATTTCTCTATCTTTCCATGGAGAATATGGTGTGTTTTTTTCCTTATAATTCCATGCATTTGACAGAGAATGTCAAACTCTTTTTACCAATTTTCCCCTCCCCCAGAGCAAGAAAATTCTTAAAGGAGTTAAAGTTCTCAATTTTCATAATCATGATCACAACCCATGTCTTTCTATTGAAGTTGACATCTATAAAAGTGGTAGAGAAATAGATACCACATCCATACACCCATATATCTATGAATGTGCTAAGTTCAATATCTTTGGTCTCTATGAGAGGTTAAAGAAAACTTAACCCTTGCATGTGTTACCCAACATCCATGATTCAAAAAACTCAAATGAATCAAGATTATAATTCATACCTTTGATCATTCCTTTGGTGTGCATGTCTTGTAGACTTTTCTCATTCAAATGGGTCATTCTCCTTTGGCAAAGCATGCATCCTTTAGATGCTTCCTTGGGGTTTGAATCTTCTTATTGGTTGTATAATTACTATTAACCTTAACACGAGGATTCACAAACTGAAATGAATCAAGATTATAATTCATTCCTTTGACCATTTCTTTGGTGTGCATGTCTTGTAGACTTTTCTCATTCAAATGGGTCATTCTCCTTTTGCAAAGCATGCATCCTTTAGATGCTTCCTTGAGGTTTGAATCTTCTTATTGGTTGTACCAGCCATGATGCCTTAACAAATACCAATGCACCTCCCACAAAATTACACATATGCCTTGTGAAAATCACATCATCCCTGCAATTGGTGAATTCACTTATTCAAAAAAGATTCATCTCTATCCCAAGTACATGTCTCACAACATACATATACTTATTTCTATCATCTCTATACCTTGTTGAAATGGATCCTCTACCTACTACATTATAGGCTTTATCATCTCCTAAAAAAATTCTCCCTCCATTTAATTCTTCATAGGAATCAAACTATTACCCTATGTGTAAAATTTTATGGAATGATGTTCTAAATTATACAAGCCATGTTTCAATGTAGATTTGAGTAGATAAAAAGAAGAGACAGTAAAAGACATACCCATTTTTTCCACATCCTCCTTGCTAGTAGAGGCAACCATTCTCGCATCCTCTTTCTTATTTAAAATCCTCCCTCCATGTAATTCTTCATAGGAATCAAACTATTACCCTATATGTAAAATTTTATGGAATGATATTCTAAATTATACAAGCCATGTTTCAATATAGATTTGAGTAGATAAAAAAAGAGACGATAAAAGGCATATCCATTTTTTCCACATCCTCYTTGCTAGTAGAAGGCAACCCAACCATTCTGACATCCTCTTTCTTATTTCCTTTATAAAAAGGGAAATCACTCTTTACATAGTTTTTTAAATTTCATTTTCAGCATACCACTTCAACTTTCGTTTTCATTCTCATTGATCTACTCTTAAACTTTAATCTACCATGAAATCCATTGTCTTTGTTATGGAGAGTGGCGTCTTGTAAATAACAAATCTAAAAAAATTTCTCCTCATCTTAGATATAAACTATCAATTTGCAAAAGAAACTATCAATTTGCAAAAGAATGGATGTCTGTATGTATATAGCTATTTCTAAATATATTATAAATATGCAACACCATTTTTTTTTTTCATGATATAAAACCTAAAGGACAAACTCCTACTAGATATTGGTTACTTCTGCCATTCTCAAATAAAATCCATACGATAATGCGTTGAGAATGAATCTAAATAAAATTCATACGATAATGCGTTGAGAATGAATTAAGTTAGTTATGCTAAGTCCTATGAGATAGGGCARTTGATAAAACGTATATATATATATATTTGGTTCAGGGAGAGGTCAAGGGTTCGAACATTGTGTCTTTGAGATTGTGGTTTAACATCTCATATTATCAGTAAGAAAGTATCCGTATCCAGTGAATTTCGTGAAACATCTATCCGAAAAAACCCATCGATTACCAATAAAAACCCATCGATTACCAATGGCACTGCCAAAAGAACCAATTATAAGCATCACTAAAGAAATCTATGACAGTGGATTATGATTGGAGTTGGACACACCCAAGGAGAAATCTATGACAGTGGATTATGATTGGAGTTGGACACACCCAAGGACAAGCAGAATCGACGCAAACGCATATAGCCTGAACCATCTCTACACTAACAATAATTTTCATATAACTTATTATTAATTGTATAATCGGAATCATTAATTAGGCTGAAAGGCGTACATCTATTGACAATGGGTACAATTAATGATCTTTTAACCTTATTTAACCTTAAACCCTAATCTGATCGCTATGCATTGAAGATGCTGGCATATTCTTAGTCGTCCTCCAAAATTAATGGATCAGATTTATTGTTCATAACTTTCTTGCATCCATTAACATGTTTACTTTTTAACATTTACCTAATCACATTAAAAAAATTACTGTAAGGATGTGTAATTGCCACGTTCCATTTATCAACCTAATACAGTCAAACTTTTCATATTATCACATACGGATTACCACAAACGTTTTATATTAGGGGCACTCATTCTCAATATAATATTGGGGGCACCTGTTATAAACCACTACCTTTCGGCGTTCTCAGCAGCGAGTTAGCAACTGTGCTAGTTATATAACTACAATTACAATATACAGTACAATTTTTTTGGTTCCTGATAACAACAGTACGGTGAATATGATGAACAATCCAACAATCAACAAGGGTATTAGTATGCCCATTATTGCAGATGATTTTATGGAATACTATGAATTGTTCATGCTGCTAGCAACTCCGTCTGTAGATTCCGCAGAGGCGATTCCAAGAGTCCTCTCGCTGCATTTTGAGCTGGCGGTAGAAATCTCCTATGAATGATTCAGCCTTCACGTATAGTTCGTCGGCGCTCAATGGCATCCCGTCTCCCTGGTGATGCACTATATTACACTCTTCATCACCTTCGAAATCTCCCACATCCGTGGAGATCTCGAACACAACCAATTGAGGAGAAGAAGTTTTGGGCGCCGCCGGAGTGCATGATTCGGTAATTGTCATCTCCCTTTTCTTGCGAGTTTCTTTGGAAAGATTGGAAACCTTTGTCGTAGATCTTCTCAATCTTGATTTCTCCGCATATAAAGCAGGAGCCGGCGTCAAAGTGACCTTCAAATCTTTGAAACTTCTGCTTCTTCGTTCCACCACGAGCGCAGCAGCCGGCTTTTGAACTTGAGCTGGAGATGCAGCCGGATTGGAATTGTTCTCTACTGGATCCGCCAATTTAGACTGAACAACAATATTGCTGTGATCAGCATCAGCATCAGCATCAGCATCAGATTTAGCTTCGATAACCTCAACCTCGGCACTGATTATGCCGGAATAATGAGGTCGATCGTCGTCGGAGGTTGGGGGGGCTCGGGATATAAAACCGAGAGTGACAAGAACAATGTTGAGAAGAACGAACAAGCAAGGGGCAGTGATCCAAGTGGACAGAGAATCCCAGAGCCCGGGAGCAACAACCAGGAAAACGAATTCTGCAGTGGGCTGGATGCGACGGAGGGCTGAGGGAAGCAGAGCGATGGGGATGGAGAATATAATGACTGTGCTAGTCATAAGCACCAACTTCACATTCCGCCATTTTGCAGAGGCTTGTTTCCTCAGCTCTGCCTGTGACACAAGAAGTTCACCTCCCTTACCAATCATAATCTCAACACTAATCTGATCAACTTACACTACAGTTCTCTATACACTAGTAATCTCAAACGTAAATACCGAAGGATTAAACCTTTACAGATAACTTAGGCTAAAAACACACAGTACAAATGTTCGGCAATTGGTCGACTCTGGAAAGACTAGTCTAAAGCTGATGAAAAGCCTGCAGACGGACAAGACAACGAAGATGAAATATGGATGATACAAACACCATGAGTGCCGTAACCAAGGTGAAGGGAAAGGGGAATATAAAAGGATCCGGGGGAGCGGAGGCAGGTAAAAGGCATATTAGAAAGGAAAAAAAGTATGTCAAAAAGGGGGAGGATCGTGTATCCAACTCAGGGTACCGTACCGTTGAGGATAAGGAAGGGGCCGGCTGTGAACCCATAGCAACTCAGCTCTTACTGTATACCATTTTTCCCATATGAATCTTGTAACTTCAACTTTCAATTGATTTTGATAGATTTATTAATGTTTTATGGTGTCTTTCATTTCGTGTAATCAACTCTTTTTCGTATCTTTCATGTAATCAAAGATAACAATCTTTTAACAATCTTTTTAGTATTTTGTTAATTGAGTGTAGTTTAGATAGTTGTGAGGAATGATTGTTATCTTTCTTTTTCTTGGTTCAATTTTTATAATAATATAGTCCCGTGAGACAGCTCAGAGCGTAAGACGGTACCTTTCTCCAAGTGTTGGGAAGAGGTCTTGTGGTCAAACCGAACTGAGTCTCCGGGATGGATTATGTAATGGCTGCTATGTAAAATGTTTATATACTTTGGAATATAAACAAGAAACTTTCCCGTGAATTTTTTTTTTTTTTTAATAATATAAATAAAATTTCATAATAAATATCTTATAATAACTTCAAACCTATGTATTGGAAAGTTACCTTTAATTTTTTATTAAATAACAAAACAATTGTTATTTCCTTCCATTGAAAAAAAAAATCAAATCTCATATCTTATCTTATATGCTTTGAACAAAAAGGTAGTCTCATATGCTCTTGGCTGGCCCCCACCAATTCATTCCTAAATTTTGGCGTACGACGGATTAACAATTAGGCATTAAGAAGTATATCATGCAATTTCTTCTCAACCTACGTTGTTGGGTCCACGTGTAGAATTGGATCAACAATTAGGCATTAAGAAGTATATCATGCAATTTCTTCTCAACTTACGTTGTTGGGTCCACGTGTAGAATTCAAGGCTTGGTGGTGGACGTTGACACGCAACTAGGTATGCAAACACTTTAAATTCTATAATATTATTCTTGCAACTTGGGGTGCATACCGGGATTCTCATATATTTCAAGGATTCTCGGGATACAAGATGCCTCTTGGTTGTGTACTATCTCATACACTTGTCGCTAGCTGCTTAAAGATTGATAGTGACATGGTGGACAAACAAGTAGAAAAAAAGAATCACAAGAAGCACAAACTATATAGTTATACAAATAAATAAATGGATTATGGCATAGCAATTGAAATATGAAATGATAATAGAATATTGCCAAAGTTGGGTAAATGGTTTAGCTAGATATTGAGTAACTTTATGTGTTGTGAAAGCATTTAAGGAAATCAAACTGACACATGGGTAACGAAGAACAATTATGCTGATATCATACCTTGAAACTTGACTAAATCCAATCCACAAAAAAGAAGCGGTGCGTGTGAAAGTGAAAGTTACATCAATTAGTTGGGAGTAGTTAGAATAAGCGCGAGAGGATAATCCTACGAAGAAAGCTATGTGGGTCCATAAAAGAAAGATATCGATATAGAAACGTAAGTCCATTATCGAATTTAATCTTTCGAAAAATAATAAATTAAAAGTTATATATATTGAAAGTTAAAAAAGATAAACATTTTTTAAACATGAAATCAATTAAATTCATAAATAATAATGTTAAATGACATAAAATTATGAAAATGATGTTTTTCAATGACATATGGGATGGCAGTAGTAGACTGGATAAAATTATGAAAACAATGTTTTTCAATAATTTAAATGACAATGACATGTGGTGGTAGGAGTGGAAGGGATCATTTTTTTATCCAGGAATTCATTTTACTTGGAATCTAGGTTGAGCTTCAAATAATTAAGATGAGGAGTATGCCCTTCTTCAAGGCATTCAACTAGCCAAGGAAAATCATATCTAGAAGCTCATTATACTCGAAGACTCTAAGAACACAATAAGATTCTTTGTTTAAGGCTCTGCGACAAGAGATGCTCAGTTGGGTGCTATTATCGGGCTAATCCGACACACAGTTAAGGTCATTCCCCATGTTTCCTCCTTCCACATCTTGCTGGAAAACAACGAACCTATCGACAAACTAGAAAACCTAGCAATCACTTGGGAAAATGGGACTTTATGTATCAGTGGGAGGTCTTCCCTCACCTCAATTCATGATCCAGGCGTATATTGGTGGCCACCCACTTGTTCCATATTCCAACTGGCTCATCTGGGCAATTTTCAGTTCAACACGTTTCTCTGTGATGGGGACATTTCTTTGTAATTGTGGGTTCTACACTTTCGGGGTTTTCATGAATCCCTACACAACATATGGGTGGATATTGGTGGCCGCCCACCTATTCCAACTGGCTTATTTTGGAAGATTTCATGTCAATACATCTTTCTGTACTTCCAGGGTCATTTTGGGGCTCTAAACAACGTTTTCTTGGCTTGTCATAGTCAAACTATAGATAGAATCAGAGTTTGACGGCATAATGCATAGTTCTCGAAAAGACCTTTCCTATGGGATATCATGCACCTAAAACGAAGATCATATGAAAAAGTTATGACCTTGAGAAGTTAATGTACTAACTTACCCAAACATGGCCCACGTGACTTTTGGATTTTCATCTCCTAGGGTTAGGTTTTTGGATGTACAGAGTTTTGGAATTCATGTTTATCATAAAAAGGCCTTCAAAGCCTCATTGCAATCATCTTCTCTCGAATGAGCATAGTCGTCACATCTCTTCTCAGAGATAAATCTGCCACCATTCTAACGAGTCTTGCACTCTGTATTTTTACAGTCTCTTTACAATTCTTTCATTAATAGAAGTAATGTATTGTTGTATTTCTCTGTTTCTGGCAATTTTTATGAGTATTTCATTGTAATATCTATTCTTTCATTTCGTTCCGAAAATAAATCTGGATCATTGGTATCAAAGCAGGCTACTCTTGATCGTTTTTCAACACACGTCCCTGATGAGGTCTGAGTATAGCCAGTTGGGTCTTGAGCTTGTATCTCTTGAGGAAAACCACTCTCGCATGCCCAAGAAACCCTTGATGGCAGCAGAAAGAAAAACAGTGGAGCATAAGTTTCTATTAACTTGTTGCTTGAGCAAGCTTTCATGCGAAAGTGGGACGAAATGATAGATATTTTTTCACACATCCTTCAACGCCTGCCGATAGCAACATGCACATCTTCGTCAAGCGACCATTTTGGAGGATCCTCTCCCTTCAAGGTACAAGTTAATTTTGATAGTCCCATGTTTGAAGGTCAGATATATGCGGACGCCTTAGAAAAATGGTTAAATCTATTAGAAGATTATTTCTCTATTCAAAAATTTTCCGATAGGGAAAAGATCACCTTCGCACTCCTCAAGGCTCTCCCCCATGTCAAACATTGGTGGGAAACTTACTGGGAGAAAAGTTCCACAGAGGAATTTGGAATATATGGGGCCGAGCCCACTTGGGATTTTTTTATGGATGCGGTCAAAGAACAATATTATCCTTTTGATAACTATGAAGACTAGTGCATGAGATGGACCGCATTGTTGCAAGAGAAGAGACAATCAATGTTGGAGTTTAGAAATACTTTCCATACCTTGAGCACCAAGTTGGGTATCAAAGAATTCGAGCGACATCTGTTTCTGAAATACCGTGGGGCTCTGCATAGGTACATCCAAACCGAAATGGGTTTCCTAAACATCTCATCGTTGGGAGTTTCCTATCGATATGTTGTCAAAATCAAACAAAAATTTAGGCACCAAAACAAATGGGAATTCGGGTTTGCAAATATGCAACAACCAAAGCATGGTAACGACGACCCTAACCAACAACCTCTGGATAACCAGTCCAAGGCACATGACAAAAAGGGTAAAGTAAAGATGAAGAATAACACTAAGAAGTGGTGTGACTTACATAAAATCCCGTGGCACAACACCGATGAATGTGTCTTTAAACAGTCATTGGTGGCCGAGGTCAAAGACACGGAGCCGAACCCGGATTCAAAATCTGATCCAGAAAATATTGAAAACATACAGATCATCGATGCAGACCCCACTGCGACTGTCGTGACCACAAAAATTCAGCTAGAATAACCAGTAGATCCCGAAGAGGGGGATCTCCTCTTGCATTCACAGATGTGGGTGAAGGGGACCCCGTTGCATTTCATTGTTGATAACGACAGCCAAAAGAACCTCATCTCAGCTAAGGTCATAAAAAATTTGGGGTTGTCGATAACACCACACCCGCAACCATACAACATTGGGTGGCTTCACGAAGGATGAGATCTTCGTGTTAGCCAGCAGTGTCGTGTGTCCTATGGCATCCAACCCTTCAAGGATGAGGCAGTGCGTGATGTTGCCCCCCTTGATGTATGTGATGTTTTTTTGGGGCAACCATATATATGGAAACATCATGTTGTCTATGAGTATAGACCCCGTAGTGTCATTATTATTCTGGGAGGTTATCTCTATAGGATACTAGAGGTAGTTCTGACTATTGTTACACCAAAACAGTGCCATAAAGTAATCTCTCATACTATAAAATTCATCATCTTCATAGTTTGTTCAAATGATGCATAAAAGGCCACTACATCCATTACAGCGTCAACACCTTCTATCAAGCAAAAACAAATTGTCAAAGAGAAAGAAGATATTGTTTCTTCACCTACAATGGTACCTACAAAATTCCCCCTCAAACCCAAAGACAAAAGGTTGGTGGAACATATTCAACCCTACCGACAACAAGTTCGTGACAACCTTCCACAAACCAAGCAACACAACTTCTCCAACAAGGCACGCAACTCACCAAGATTCAGATTCAGAAAGCGTTTTCCCCTCTTCCTTGGGAACTCAATGCAATGGAGACCATTTCTTCCTAAGGGGGGAGGATTGATCCCAGTGTATATTGGTGGCCACCCACCTATTCCATATTCCAACTAGCTCATCTGGACAATTTTCAGTTCAACATGTTTCTCTGTAATGGGGACATATCTTTGTAATTGTGGGTTCTACAGTTTTGGGGTTGTCTTGAAGCCCTTCTCAACATCCAGGTGGATATTGGTGGCCACCCACCTATTCCAACTGGCTTATTTTGGAATTTTTCATGTTAGTACATCTTTATGTACTTCCAGGGCCGTTTTGGGGCTCTAAACAACGTTTTCTTGGCTTGCCACAGTTAAAAAGGAGATAGAGTCATAGTTTGACGACATAATGCATAGTTATCGAAAAGACCTTTCCAATGGGCTATCGCGCGCCTAAAACAAAGATCATATGCAAAAGTCACGACCCCAGAAAGTTAATGTACTAATTTACCCAAACGAGGCCCACATGAATTTTGGCGTTTCATCTCCTAGGGTTAGGTTTTTGGATGTCTAGGGTTTTGGAATTCATGTTTATCATAAAAGGGCCTTCAGAGCCTCATTGTAATCATCTTCTTGCGAATGAGTGTAGCCATCACATCTCTTCTCAGAGATAAATCTGCCACCATTCTAGCGAGTCTTACACTCTGTATTTTTAGAGTCTCTTTACAATTCTTTCATTAATATAAATCATGTGTTGTTGTATTTCTCTTTTTTCTGGCAGTTTTCATGAGTATTTCATTGTAATATCTCTTCTTTCATTTCGTTTCGAAATCAAATCTGGATCAATTCATTGATTAATGAATGTCACATGACATTACATAGGATTTAAATAGGTGCCAATGTCCACCATGGGTAGGGACTTCATCATGTCATATTGCAAACTACTTCCACATGCCATCACCTTGACGCCTTGGTTAATTTTACCCTCCACACGCCATTTCCCTGATTGCGATGGGACATTTTCGTTACCCGACTGCAGGCTTGTCTTGATTCGGTTAATGGAGTTTGTTTGGATGGATGAGATTGGGATAATTGCAGTTAATGTAAGGTACCCGATCTATTATAATAGCTGAAAACAACAATATTGTAGAGAATAATAGCGAAATAACACAATAGATGAAACCACAACACCAAAATATTACCTTTATTGATAGGAAACAATGTTCACTTGCCTCTTCGAGGGGGAAACATCCAACAGAGCAACACTCTATTACAATAATTCTCAAGACAAAACTTCTCATGCCCTTGACTCCTATTTATACTAAATATGTCTATCAAAAACAATCTAGAGGAAGATCTTCTAGATGCAGAAGCTTCTATTAGGTCTTCTTACATTTGATTTATTCTTTCTTATTACTAGGCCTTACTAATATTGTCCTTTATTGCATGGAAAATATATTATTCTACCCACGTGAGGGGTTGGGGAGGTTATGTCCCTAACATTGTCCCCCCCAAAAAAACAACCTTGTCCTCAAGGCTTGATATGAGGAAATTGTGGTAGAATGGTAGATGGGTCCCAGGTGGCATCTGCTGGAGTTGTATCTTTCCACTAGAATAACATTTTCTTGATGGTATGATGATGGAGACGACGATCACGTTGGTCCAAGACTGCTTGTGGTTGCAACTAGATGGAGCCTTCTTCATATAACTTGGGAAGACTAGTTTGAGTTTGGCACTTAGTTCCAATCACCTTGTTTAAGAAAGAGACATGAAAAACATGATGGATCTTAGAATGATTGGGAAAAACTAACTGATAGGCCAAATATCCCATGTGCTTGAGAACTATATAAGCACCATAAAATTTGGGCACCGATTTCTAACAATGGTCAACCTTGAGTGAAGTCTGCTTATAAGGTTGCAGTCGAAGAAACACCTGGTTCCCTTTAGTAAATTACATTCTGAGCAACCTTGATCTACTTGTTGCTTCATGTGATTATGAGCCATGACCAAATTCTCTTTGAGGGTATAGAGAATAGCCTCTTGAAGTGTAAGAGTTTGGTCAATCGCTTGAAACTTCGAGTCGTCGGGCATGTATGATAGAATTGAAGGTGGATTTTGTCCATATATTGCTTCAAAAGGAGTCATGCAAGTAGTTGTATGGTAAGAAGTGTTGTACCACCATTCAACTAGGGGTAACCATTAAGCCCAATGATTTTTTTGTTAATTTGCAAAACACCTCAAATATGTTTCCAAACACTTCTTGACAAATTTTGTTTGACCATCAGTCTATGGATGATAGGCGGTGCTAAGATGCAATTGTGTGTCTTGTAGCCTGAATAGTTCTTTCCAAAACTTGTTGGTGAAAGTGGGATTCCTGTCAGAAACAATAGAATGAGGCATGCCATGAAGCTTGAAGATATGATCCATGAAAATTTGAGCCATAGTGGAGGTGATGAATGGGTGTTGAAGAGAATATAAATGAACATACTTGGAAATATGATCAACTACCACCATGATGATTGACTTATTTCTCAGTTTAGGTAAGCCAACAATGAAATCCATAGAGATATCCATCCAAATAGCGGGTGGGATCGAAAGCGGTTGTAGTGTGCCCAGGGCTTTGACTGTTTCTCCCTTGTTGCATTGACAAACATCACATTCCAACACAAAATTGTGAACGCCCTATTTCATACCATCCCAGAAAAAATAACATTTGACCATGTCATAGGTTTTGGTAAACCCTGAATGCCCAGTTGTGGGTGTAGCATGAAGCTAAAAAAGCACCGTCGATTTAAGTTGTGACTGTTTACTTAAATATAGGCGACCTTTGTAGTGAAGTTAATCATTGTTCCAAGAGTACCTTGGGGGAACTGGAGAATTGTCTTGCAATTGTTGGACCAGACTCGAAATTTTGGGATCTTGCAGCCATTCCCGACAACAACTTTAAGCCAATATGGTACAATGAAGGAGGAGGAAAAATGGACCCTTCATCTTCATATTTTCTTGAAAGAGTGTCAATAACCACATTGTCTTTCCTTTCTTGTAAATGATCTCATAATCATATTCAAAGAGATTAGTCACCCATTTTTTTTCTCTAGGGATGAAAGATGTTACTCCAGAAAATACTTGAGGCTATGATGATATGTCTTAATTTGGAAGCATTTCCCCAATAGATAAGGGCACTAGAGATCCATTGCATGAAAAATATCCAACATTTCCTTTTCATAGATTGATTGGGCCAAATGTCGCTATGACAATTGTTTGTTGGTAAAGGCCAAAGGCCGACCATATTGGATAAGAACTGCTCTGATTCCTCTCCCAGAAGCCTCAAATTATAGGATAAAGGTTTTTATGAAGTCAGGAAGGGCCAAGGTAGGACTCATGCACATAACCGACCTTCAAATCTTGAAAGGAATGATCATCTACTAGATTCCAAGTGAAATAATTCTTTTTAAGGAGATAAGTGAGATGCACCACAATCTTTCCATAATTGTTCAATAATATCCTGTTAAACCCAGAAAACCACACAAGCTTTTGATATTCTTAGGGCAAGCCCAATCCACAATAGCGTCAATCTTCTTAGGATCCACCATGATATCTTCCTTTCCAACAATATGACACAAGTACTCAACTTTCGAGGCTCCAAAAGAACATTTAGATTGTTTGAGGAAAAGTTGGTGCTGAGAGAGTATATGAAGAACTCGATCCACATGAGAAATATGGGTTTTCCAGGTTTTAGTATAGATGAGAATATCATCAAAGAAAACTAAGACAAGATGACAAAAGACACGATTCATGAGGATTTGGAAAGTGGAGGGAGCATTGCAAGAGCCAAAGGGCATGAACAAGAACTCATAGTGGCCCTCGTGAGTTTGAAATTCAGTATTAGGAATATTTGACTCTTTCATATGTATCTGGTGGTAGCCAGAACGAAGATCAAGTTTAGTAAAGAAATGGGTGCCCCTTAATTAATACAAGTGATCACCAATGACATGAATGGAAAATTTGGCTTTGATGGTGAGTTTGTTGAGGGCGCGAAAGTCAAGACACATGCACCAAGAGCCTTCTTTCTTAAGTACCATGAACAAAGGAGAAGAATAGGGGATAGTATTAGGATGAATAACGCATACGGCGAGCAATTCTTGAACAATTTTCTCAATTTCATTTTTTTGGGAAAAGGGGTGACAGTAGGGATGAACATTGGTAGGAATGATACCAGGTATGAGGGGAATGGAATGATCATGAACACCATGGGAAGGAGCAAGTCCCTAGGGAGAGGATGAATTGCAGGTCAGGAGGCATAGAGGGTGTCTTAGTGTCTTGAATGGAATGGAGTTGTCAAATAATGCCTAAATGACCTTTTTTGAGGAGATTTTCCATGCGATGGGAACTGATGATCTCATGGGTACCTACTATGATTCCTTGGAATTTATACTATTG
>SNQJ01S0005797.1:175498-260897 GCA_010110895.2 Picea sitchensis | reverse complement strand
ACAAAGAAAAATAAATGAAGATCAGACCATTATGATACCACTGATCCATATTTATGAGCGGAACAAACTGACTCACAAAATCAATACAAAAACACAAATATACGGAGAAAAACACCATATATATAGTGAACAATAACTTCTATTGAATAAATGAAATAGGATGAAACTGTAAAACTGTAGAACTAAAAACAACTTGCTCGAATGGTGGTAGCTATATTTGAGAAGAGATGTGGCTGATATGCACATCTGTCTGAGAAGAATGATTACAATGAGGCTTTAGAGGCATTTTTAACATTATTCATGAATTCCAAAAACCTAACCCTAGGACGCGAAACACCAAAATTTATGTGGGCCCCGATGGGTAAGTTGGTACCTCAACTTCCCAGGGTCGTAACTTTTGAATACGACCTTTGTTTTAGGCTCGTGATATCTCGTTGGAAAGATATTTTGGAGAAATACACATTATGTTGTCAAACTTTGACTCTATCTATAGTTTGACTGTGTAAAGTAAAAAAAAATTGTTTAGGGCCCCAAAACGGCCCTGGAAGTACAAAAAGATGCACTGACATGAAAAATTCCAAACTAAGCCAGTTGTATTAGGTGGGTTGCCACCAATATCCACCTGGAATATGTATATGGATTCAAACAACCCCGAAAGTGTAGAACCCGCAATTACAAAGAAGTACAGAAGAACGTGTTGAACTAAAAACTATCAATAGGAGCCAGTAGGAATAGGTGGGTGGCCACCAATATCCACCGGGATCACTGCCTTGGTTTCTTGATGGTTGAACTACCCCTCGTTTCTTTGGATTGCTTTGTTGCCTTCCTTGTATTCACTGTTGGACTAGTTGCCTTACTTCTAATATATTGGTACCTTTCTTGGAGTCACTGGCACCTTCCATTCCTCAGGACAATACTTCATGGCCCACTGCACTTCCTCTCCTATGACACAATATCTCAGTTGTAGCCACTCCTTCTTAGGATCCCTTTTGGCCTGGATCCACATGTTGTGTCTGGAAGCCTTAAAATATGCTATCCCTTGATTTTTCCTCACCACTCTTGGTGGTATCCTCCATGTATTGGCTAGATTGTCTTGCATATCATCAAACATCATGGTAAAAGTGGTATAATTTTCCTTCCATCTCTTTGGATCTTAAGTGTGCCAAAGTGGTGTATATTCTTTTTTATGACACTTCCCTATCCTCTAGAAAAATCCATTGTATTTCGGTTCTCTCCAACCAACCAATGCTATTAGTATAATCGACCATGAATAATGGAACTTTGTTCCTAGATCCAATGCATCCTTGTAGTCCTCTAAAAACAAATTGATTATATAAGGAGCCCAAATGAGTAGACTCCCCTTCACACACTACACTGTTGCTGCTATTGGTCTGGTAGGTGCTTCTTACTTGCGACATTTCCTTAGAAGTTTACATTCCATAAACTTCATCTCTAACCTCGTTGTTGGTTCACTGATTCAGTTAATGATTATTCCCCGAGACCCTCTCTCAGTGCCATATTTATTATTCATCTACTCTGCTAAAAATTTCTCCTTTGTCTTGTCATCTAAATACTATTCTGGTTTTTCTCCATCTGTTGGTAAACCTGTAATATCTACAATCAAGTATACATCTATGGAGACATGCCTCTCCATCCATAATATGCCTCCATGTACTAGGGACAAAAGTTGTTTGACATAAGAATTTACATCTTTTACCCTCACAAAGTGGGGAATCTCTAGAATATTCATGATCCCTGTGTTATAAATTCATGCAATCCACTACTTTGGTTCCAAAATGGGATCCCCTGATGGAACCTATCCTTTTCTCTCCATGTACACTTGTGGTGCAAAATTGGGGAATTTTTCCTTGTCTTTCACATCGTGATCAAAGTACCTTAGTTTGTTAACAAACTCTAACATATCACCAACTATTATGACTCCATCTGATATCTTTGGCAATGATAGTGTCAACTCCTTCTGTTTGGTTATTGTTTTTGGTGCAACAGATTTTTCCATAGTCCTCTTCTGTCCTGCTAATGGCCCTATCATTTCTTCTTGGTTCTCTTCGTCATCTTCTTCTATGTCTGAATCTTGCTGGCCTGTAACATCTTCCACCTAAACATCCTCTGACTGCTGCGCTGGCTCTGCAACAAGGTGTTGTGATTCTTCGACCTATCCTATAGGATCATCTGACTCTATTCGTTAATCATATTCCCCATCCATATGCTATGGTGCTCCTAACCCAAGTTGATGGTGCTCCTAACCCAAGTTGATGCGTAGGGTTCTGCTCTGTGATATGGTTTCCTATTTCTCCCCATGTATCGACCTTCATCTCTTCTATCGCTAGAACCTGATGTTCTTCTGCAAGCGTGGAGTTGATCGACTCGATGAATGGTGAAGGAATGACATCCACGTTTACCACTCCCTCAGGCTGAATGTTTACCCCGTCGACTGGTGTATCCTGTGGTGACCTCGCGATTTTTTTTTTTACTTGCAGTTTAGTTAGGAGCTATGACCTTTGGTGGCACCATTCTGCTAGATCCAGACTAGGTTTCTCTGAGTATTCTCTGAATCACCTCAAAATTACCTGCTTGTTTTGATTTTTTTCCCTTATCTCTCCTTCTCACCAAGTCACAATGAGTCTTGCTGTTCATTTTTTCCGCTTTTATAGTCATGCCATAAATGCTCTATCACGCTGTACTTTTCCAACCACCACCTTTTTATTTTTTTCCGGCTACTCTCTGTACTGATGCACTGATTTCTCTGCCTAGTAACCTTTCTATGGCGTACACTGTATTCTTGTTCTTTCATACCAATTGCTATCTTCTGCGTGTTGTACCATATACTACATGCAAAAAACTTATCCATCTACTTCATGTTTTTGTATTTTTCTTCTTTTTCCCATTTTTTTTCTTTCTTTTCTTCCTTTTCCCACCTTTTCTTTCTTTTTCAATTTATACTATATACACTTTGAACAATTTGATTTTTCTACGCTGCAACTACTAAGGGTTATTGGATCGACTATCCCTATATAGTTTCAATCGAATACCATTCACCAAAATTTGCATCTCTTTTCCTGTTAAATACTGTAGCTGCACAACACCTCCCTCTTTGACAAACTTTATCTCATATGGCCCTAGCCAATGCATCTTGAATTTCCCTGGGTGCTATAAGTATTTACTTTCATAAAGGATAACTAGATCTCCTTCCTTAAATTTCTTCTTCTTTATGTGTCTATCATGCCAAGCTTTATCATTAGCTTTCTGTACTTCTTGATGAAAACCAACCATAATCATGTCCTCTTCTAACTCTAGGAGTTGAGCCAATATTTATTGAGCTGTGCCTCTTTATGTCATGTTTGTAATGGATGTAATGTACATACTAGGTATCAAATATTCCAAAGGGACTACTACTTCCTAACCATACACCAATCTAAAAGGTGTCTGCTCTGTGATTTTTTTGAAAATAGTTTTATAAGCCCATAACACTGATGGTATCTTCAAATCCCAATCATCCCTATTCACATTGAAAATCTTAGTTAAGGAATTATCCAAAATATTATTAAATGCTTCCACTATTCCATTACCTTGAGGATGGTATGGAGTGCTCTTCTGGTGGTGTATCTCAAATTCTTTAGTCATTGCCTGAATGGTACTATTGATAAAATGAGTTCCCTGATCACTCATAAGAATCCCATGACATCCAAATATTGTAATTACATATTCAAACAGGAAGTGTGTTGAAGTCTCTGCGTTGCAATATTTTACTATTACTACTTTAGTCCATCTGGTTAAATATTATGTCATTGTAATGATGTATCTTGCTCCTGATCTTCTAGCTGGTGGATTAATTGGACCTATAAATTCAATTTCCCATTTTTCAAACACTTTAACAGTTACTTGAGGTTTTAAGGGCAACTCATCCCTCCTAGATGGATTTCCTACCCTCTGACAGACATCACAAGCCCAAAAATACCCCTTTAAATCCTTAGAGACTGTGGGCCACCATAATCTTGCACGTAATATCTTCTGCGCAGTGTATTTACCTTCATAATGTCCTCCAACTATCCCTTCATGTGCTTTTGCTAGAATTATAGGACATTCATGCTTCATGACACATCTCCTTAAAATATTGTCTTCTCCTAGTTTATAAAAATGTCCTACAATACATTGGTAATCTACAACTCTAACCACCAAATTATTCTTCTGCACAATGGTATATTCCTTTGGGGAAAATCCTCTACTAAAACATTCAATGATATCAACAAAATATTCATCAAAAATCTGCACTGAAAACAATTGTGCATTAGGAAAATTGTCCTCCAAACTGCTTGGTTCCTCCCCATGGTTATCTTGGATCGCTGACCTGGCCCTGTATTCAATATTCTAGGTTTCACAACTACTTCAAAATCAAAATCTTGGAATAAAAACAACCATCTACATATTATTCCCCCCAACAATGGATTGTTGACCAGGTATTTAAGAGCATATTGATCCATGAACATCTTGAAATTTTGAAATAATAAATAATGTCTGAACTTTTTCAATGCATACACCATATCCAAACCTTCTCTTTCTGTTGTATTGTAATTTTGCTCTGAATATGACATTTTCTTGCTTGCAAATTTTATTGGGTTATCTATGTCACCTTCTCCTGGCTGTGTTAATACTGCTCCAAGTGCTATTGAAGATGCATCCACATGAACATGGAACTCCTTTGACCAATCTAGAAACACTAGAATTGGCGTTGTCACCATTTTCTCATTCAAGATGTCCAAAATCTGTTGGCACTCATCATTCCACTAAAACTTGGTATCCTTCTTTAACAACTTCTCCATGGGCACACTAATCTATGCATATATCTTTATAAAATTTCTATAGTATTATTTATGACCAAGTGTATATTTCAATTGGCGGGCTGACTTAGGTGGTGGTAAATTAACAATAACAACAATAACAACAATCTTCACAGGATCAACCAACAGAGGTTGTTTACACACCACATGCCCTAGCAAAATTCCAAATGGTGCGCTGAATATGCATTTATTAATGTTCAAATATATTTGACACTGTGTACACCTATCTAGCATCAATATTAAAATTTCCACATGATCCTTTAATAAGTTAAATATTGTCCAATCATCTAGATAAACCTCCAAAAAACTTATGTATAAAATCTTTAAATGCAGCTACCAATACCCTTGAAAAAATAACAGGGGCATTCTTCAATCCAAAGGGCATCACTATGTACTGATATGACCCCCATTTTGTAGAAACTGTAGTCTTATGATGATCCTCTAGTGCTATTCTGATCTGGTGATACTCTGAAAATCCATCAATAAATAAGTATGGTTCTTGTCCTCCTACATTCTCCAAGACCTCATCTGTAAATGGAGTACGGAAGGGATCATGTAGACATGAATCATTCAATTTTATCAAGTCTACATAGATCCTTATTACCCCTTTCTTCTTCTCCTGAACTACCATAGGGATAATCCACTCAGATTCTTCAACATGTGCTATTATCCCAGCCTCTAACATTTTATCAATTTCTGCCTTCACTTTCTGTTTATATACTAGATTCAATCTATATGGTCTTTGTCTTATTTTTATAGCATCTATTCTCAAGGGGATATTGATCTCTCGAAGTTCTCCTACTAACCCTTTCATTTATGAAAACGTCACTGGAAATAAATCACTATACTCGCGTGGTAACTCTGTTATTATTTCCACTATCTCGTTATCCCAATAGTCACCAATACTTGCAATCTTTAGATTCTCTTCTGTTCCAATATTTTCCTTCTTTATATTCAGTGGTGAAACAAATTATTCTAACTCTAACTTTGGACCTTCTACTTCTCTTTCCCCTTCAACTTCTGTAATCTAAATATTGCATGAGTTTTCTTCTGTTGGGTCATCTTCTGCGACGTGGTAACAATGTAACAATTTTTTGTATGTCTGTCTATTCTAGTTCTGATCATATGTTACAATTTCAACTTCAAGTTCTTCAAATATCCTCACTTTTATCAAGTTCAATGCTATATCTATCTCTGGATTCTCATGTTCAAATGAAAAGGTGATCACAAATTTCTGCTGCAAATCTTCCCAATTTACAGTTCCTCTGCGCAGTTCCAGTTCTATATACCAATTCCTTTTGATTCCTTCATATGTATGAATAAAGTGATGTGGCCACTCCTTTGGTGGTACCAATATTCATTGGGTTATACATTTGTCTATATGTTCTCTGGGCTGTCCCATTCCATCATATTTCTCCATATATTTCTTCTCCTGTTCTGCGCTAAAACTGATGTGCAATAATATTTTGCATTGATACCAATTCTGGATCTTTTCTTTATGAGAACCCCACCAACGTGCAGGTGTAGATTTCAAGGAAATACCCAAAACTGGTAACCTATGGATTTCCAAAAATTCTAACTCAAACGTTGTTAAAAATTCTTCTAAATCATTCCGACCATAAAAAAATGGAGGTTCTCTTACCTCTGTTCCAACCCATCTTAGTGCACACGTCATTCTTGCACATCTTCTGGTAGATATCTCATGTTAGTACTATTGCCAATTCTCCATTCCTATGTCAAAATATGAAGCACAAGAATTAATACTTCTCCAACTAAGCATTCCATTTGATGTTGGGTTAATGTATTATTCCTCGCGCACGGTAGTTCTATACAACTGGTTTATATCTTCTGTTGTGAATTTCTCTGTCATAGGTTCAACATATCTTCCTTCTTATGAAGGATATAATGGTGCAATGACTCTATATTCTCCTAATTAAAAAATCATTTTCTTGGTTTTCCAGTTGACGATGGCCTGATTTTCAAATGCCCAATCCAATCCCAATGATGTTGGATAAGGTGTAGTATTATCCACTATATCAATTACCTCAAAGTCTTCCATAGTGCACACAACATCTAAATCCACTAGTATTCCCTTCAATCTACCAATTGGTATCACCCTATGTTGATTTTCCAATTTTAGTTGAATAGGTGAATATCCCAATGTAGGTTCCCCCATACATTCCCATGTTTTCTTAGACAAAACATTTACTTCAGACCCCAAATATAATATGATGTCACCCATGTTAAAGTCTCTAATATTTAAATTCAATCTGAAATCCCTATTTGTTCTTGTATTCCTACGAACATGATTTACTTTCTTATGTTCTAGTTGTATCTCTTCTCTAGAATTCCATTTTTTTATCAGACCTTGTAACATTTGTATAGATGATTTATCATTCAAAAACTTCAAGAAAGACCCCAAAATGTTTCTTAGATTAATTTCTTGTTCTGAAGACTGATATCTGTTGGTATCATCAAATATATGAGGCATATCATATACTAGTACATTATCTCCTTTCTTTGTACTTGAAGTAGAAGCAACATTCTCCTTCAAAATTTATTGTCTGGTCTCCTTGAATGTCTCCTTTTCTTTCCATGCATCAAAATTTTGTTGAGGTGTTTTATTATTTCTGACCCACTTGTGTTGGTTCTAATCCTTATTTGTTTCATATGCTCCTATATTGGTTCCACCTCAAGTAACTATGTTGATATTTTTCCCATCATCTTCTCTAGTTTCTGCGACAATCCATTGAACATTCTGGTTAGTCTGATTCATATTTTCTTGTATCTTTATCAAAAGTGTTAGATAATATTCTATAGCATGATCCATTGCGTGATAGTACATACATGTCATTGGTGGTAGTGGAAAATCCATTTCATAATGTCTAGTTTGCATACAATTTTGACAGGTTATTGGGCCTCTTCCTCTTCTAAATCCTCCTCTTCCACGTCCTCTTCTGAATCCTCCTTTGTTTCCTTGATTATCCTTTTGCAATGTATTATACTGTGGTACTTAATTATACTGATGTGGTGCTGCAAACTGTTGTGCATTATTATACTGTGGTGGCACTATAAACTAATGCGCATTATTACACTACTGTGCATGTGGACCTATCATTGGTTCAGTCTGCATCCTATATGCATCTAAGGTCCTCTCCTTCGTTTCCAAGGTTCTACAGTCCTTTTCCTCATGTCATACAAACTTGCATAAATTGTAGAATGTACTCTTAGGAAATGTTTGGCACTTTTGCATCATGGAACAATGATAGGGATCATGTCCATGTGTTCTACATATTTCACACCAGGTCCTCCTGTAGGTAAGGGATTCGACAATCCTACTCCCAAATACTGTGTAAATGTTGGGCACTCATTTTTATGATGTTCTTATGTTCTACATAAGGTACACCATACAACTTCCATATTTTCCTTGCCTTTGTTATGATTCAACTGAAATGTCAAATTCTTGAGATCTGCTCTCAACTCTTCTACAACTGGATCTGTATGTTTATACCGATTTTATTTCAATTGCAAGGTTGCTTGCAGAGCCTCAACCGGAGTCTGGAACTTCTGTTGCTTCAATGGATATTTAAGATGTGAAAATAATGAATTAATGAATAAGTGTCTATGCTGCATATATGTGATTGGGTATTTCAACTTACCTTTCAATTACTTGAACTTCTAGTCAATTTCCCAAACCGACTCTCCTGGATTTTTTTTTATTCCTATCATCTCATTCATGTATTGATCTTCCAAACTAGGTCGTTGGAATTCATTTATTAGTGCCTTCTTTACATCTGTGATGGTTGTAGGTGCTCCTTGTGGGTTGTTTACTGCAAGGCCCATATACCAGTCCAGTGCACAGTCTCTGAATGTAAATGCAAGCTGTGCTACTTTTGTATCTTCATTCGTGATTTTTTTATCTTCCTAAATATTCTCACAAATAAATAAATTCTTCTTTGGGTCCTCCAAACCTTCTCCATGAAACTATGGTAACTGAATAGTAAGATCTTGTCCTTCCATTGTAAAATTTGTTGTATTGCCTCTGCGCGCTATAGATAAATGACTACTTGCTGAGTTCATACTTCCACCTGAATTTCCATTGGATCCTCATCTTACTAAAATACTTTTGCTATTGATTGGTGGTTGTCTAAATGATTCTTTCTGTTCAGATGTCTTAGTCGCACATGGGGTTGTGGGTTCCACACTAATTCTCATCTGGAATGGAGAGCCTTCTTCTAGACCAGACCCTTTAACTATGGTTTTTCTCTCATATGTGGTGTGCAATATTTCCTTAATCTATCTCATAGCATGGATATCCTCTACCTCATCTTCATCACTATCCAAGTCCACTCGCTCGACTACTGCCCTCTTTTTTCTATTGGTCTTATATTGGTAGGGTCTTCCGTTGCACGTTGTTCTCAATATTTCCATTATTTTCTTTATATGATCTTCATCCATCATAATGGGGTCGATTTAGTCCTTCTTCTGACCTCTATCTAGGTCCTTCTCCATATCTCAAATCGTCCTTAGTGCTTCCCCCAGTCTCCCCATGCACATAGAGTGATTTAGTTGTCTGACTCCATTGTCATCACTCCTTTATCATGCAGTAAAATCTTGATTGACATGTAAAGTGATCTAATGTACCTACCACTCAGAACCTTCAAAAAATATTTCTTTGCAACAATGTAATACTTTGTAGTATGGACTGCAAAATCAATAATAAATCTTGCAATAATATTGTCTAGCCATAAATCCATTGCATGCATGAATTTATTATTGACTTTATCTAGCTACGCAATATTATCAGTAGTCCACTCTATTGACCTTATCCGATTAGTTGGGTGATTATCCTTCAATATCAATATCCACTCCTGCAACGGTTATGGAAAATAACAGAAAAATGCCTCATGAAGATCAGTAAAAACATACCTTTCCAAATATTGGCGTAGAGTATACTTATGGTTTCTATTGTCCTTCTGCACGAACTCGAGCTCTTTTGTCGCTAACCATATTTAAATTTACTTCTTAGTTAGATTCCATGTTCCTTCACTGTCCTTCTCATCAAATCCCCTCCAATCTGTTCTTCTAAGTTCCAACCGGAAACATAACCATTTGTTGGTTGTTTAGGCTGACCCGAGTTCTACTTTAGGTTTCCAACAAAACCATGCAAACCATCGGCCCTTCTAGAGACCAGAAGAAAACATTATGCACACAGTGGATAATGAAGTCTCACCCAAGATGGATTTATGGGTGACTGCAGGACCCAGATGTATGCAATCTTGGAAGGGATGCTTCTTTGGGGATGTTAGACATTATTTTTACTTCAACATTGATCCAGGTGGATATTTGTGGCCACCCACCTGTTCCAACTGGCTCCTCTTGTCATTTTTTAGTACATCAAGTTATTTTGTACTTCTTTGTAATTGAGGATTTTACATTTCCAGGGCTGTCTGAAGCCCTACACATCTTCCAGGTGGATACTGGTGGCCCCCCACCTAATCCAACAGGATTATTTTGTATGTTTTCTTGTTAGCACATCTTGATGTACTTCCATGGCTGTTTTGGGCCCCTACATAGTGTTTTTTTGGCTTGCCACAGTCAAACTGTAGATAGAGTTAGAGTTTGACGACGTAATGTGTAGTTCTCGAAAAATACCTTTTCCAATGGGCTATCACGCACCTAAAATGAAGATCATATGAAAAAGTTACGACCTCAGGAATTTAATGGACTAACTTACCCAAACGGGGCCCACATGAATTTTGACGTTTCATCTCATAGGATTAGGTTTTTGGATGTCTAGGGTTTTTGCATTCATGTTTATCATAAACATTCCTTCAGAGCCTCGTTGTAATCATCTTCTAGCGAATGAGCGTAGCAGTCACATCTCTCCTCAAAGATAAAGATGCCACCATTCTAACGAGTCTTGCACTCTGTATTTTTACAGTCTCTTTACAATTCTTTCATTAATAAAAATAAAGTATTGCTGTATTTCTTTTTTTCTAGTAAGTTTCATGATTATTTCATTGTAATTTCCCTGCTTTAATTTCATTCCGAAAATAAATCTGGATCAGTGGTATCAGAGCAGGCTTCTCTTGATTATTTTTCAATGCATGTCCCCGACGAGGTCCGAGTATAGCCAGTTGGGTCTCAAGTTTTTACTTGTTGAGGAAAATCACTCTCGCACACCCAAGAAACCCTTGATGGAAGTAGAAAATAAAGAAGGTGGAGCATAATATTCTATGAACCTGTTTCTTGAGCAAGCTCTCGCGCGATAGAGGGACGAAGTGATGGATAATTTTTCACACATTCTTCAATGCCTGCTGATAGCAACATGTGCATATTCATCAAGAGACCATTTTGGAGGAACCTATCCCTTCAAGGTACAAGTTAATTTTGATATTCCCATATTTGAAGGTCAGATAGATGCAGATTCCCTAGAAAAATGGTTAAATATATTAGAAGGTTATTTCTCTGTTCAAAAATTTTCCAATAGGGAAAAGATCACCTTCGCACTCCTCAAGGCTCTCCCATATATCAAACATTGGTGGGGAAATTATTGGGACCAGAGTTCCATAGAGGAATCTGGAATATATGTGGCCGAGCCCACTTGGGATTTTTTTATGGATGCGGTCAAAGAACAATACTATCCTCATGTTGGTTTTCCCTATTATATGGTGCGCAGTGCTTTTCTGGTCCCTTTTCTAAATGTCTTCCTTGATTGTTGCATTGTTCCCCAAAATGGCTTGCACCAACACCAACCATAGCTATCCTATATGAACCACTTTTGACTCCTTTGCACATTTGGGATAACATAAAAACACAAAATATAGTTGATTTGTGTTTTTTTAAATGAAGTTTAAGAACCTGATAGACTTAAATTGTTGTAATGTTTAAATTCAAAAGGGATACAATACCCAAAATTGAGGAGGAGGAAGTTGTGATTAGATTTCTTTCAAACACTACAAAATTTTTGAAGTATGGTTAACCAAAGCCATTCAAATCAAGATCAAAACAATGTGTCTTTATTTTTAAAAACAATTCTAAATTATTCACTAATAAGTATCTATTAAGGACATTACTGTATTTTTTTATGCTGTTCAAAGTTAGTTTATGTTAACATATTGATTCATAAACAAGGGAATTATAGCCCATGTGTCTCACTAACACATATCTCTATAGAAATACAATTCAATTATCTACAATTTATAATTTTAACCTTTTTTTTACTACTAGTCAATACGTAGTAAGAGAATAGTTCTGATATTTGTGTTTGAATGAGAAAATAAAGACAGTTGTGATAAATGGAAAAAGCAATTAGTGTTCAAATATACACTATACAACACTCTTAAATCTGATTATGGGTTGAATGTATACTTTGTCACAACACTCTAACTTGGTTATGTTAGCTAAATGCATACCTTGATATTCAAATGTGCATGCACATCACTTCTACAACCACTCATTTGCTCATTTAATTTACACAAGCAAGACACAGATCAATTAAGACTCAACAAATTAGACATAGTTGTAAATAATTATCTCACTAAGCCAATGCTCAAACAATTCACAATACAATGTAGGTAAATTCAGCTACAATACTTACTAACTTGAGGCATTTGGGTTTGAATAGAATAAGGAAGGGATAACATATATATTTGAAGATAAAACTAGGGAGTGTAGATAACTATCCCAATCAATCCTAACTACAGAGGATTCAAACCAAAAGATTGACCTTAAACCATCTTTTATTGCTCATAATTCATCAAAGAAACACACATCACATAAATACCATTGGAAATTGATTTGATGCAATTTCCATTTATTAGAGAAACCACTAAAAAAAGCCTCATTTGTTGTCCATTGGTGAGATTGTTATCATATTAACAACAAAAGAGTAGTGAATTCATTTTCATTTAAAAATCAAAACATTCGGCCACATGAAACTAAAAACACCATGTACAGAACATATTTTTACCTTAGAAACCCAAATGGGACATTTGATGGGGATTTTATTAGGATAAGGAAATAGCTACAAAGGTGTGGGTTATACACATATTTTGTGTATCATTACTCATTGGAAATATAGTAGATTCCTTTATCTCAAGTACAACCTTTGAACTATAAGCAAGTTTCTTCTCCCAAGTCCTCCATGCTTCTACAACTACCCTTCCTCTCCATTTCCTCTCTATATCCCTTGGTTTTGGTTCTTTGTTATCAAACAAGGCCCTCATTTGTTATAGAGCTACCTTGAAAGAACAACCATCAAGGTGAGTCATTTCACCTTCTTTAAGTCCTTTTGGCCTTTTGTCTTTAAGTTTATTATGGAATTCAAACTTTTCCCACAATTTATTTTTTAGAAATTTTGGAACGAGGATTAAATTCAAATCAAACCTCCCCATTCACGAAATTTTGGTCCCCAAAATATTCAACTTGAAGATGGAACATGCTATTCCAACACACTTTTTCTTGGTAGCCTTGCAAAAATTCCATCTGTTCTTGAAGAAATGTCTTAAGTTGTATATATTGATCCGGATTGGATCATTATATTATTTGTCATCCATATCGATGCCTTTATAGTGAAAAAAATGGTAGAATAATCTTGTAGGGACATTTTAGTGGTAAATCCTAGTTGGAAAATTGGGGTCGGGAACCTTTCGAGGCCATTTGAGGCATCAAATGACATTGTTTGGGAAATTTTGAGGCATTAAATGGATTTTTTTTTTCCCTCTAGTGTTCAAGACTCGTGCACACACCTATGACAATGTTCTACACTCTGAGACCTTTCCAACGATGGGTCAAACTCCTCAATTGGATCTTGTATGAAAAAGTTATTCCTTCCACAAGTTGACCTACCATGTTTACCACCATGGTATTAGAGGATGCCATGCCAACTCCCATTAATAACACATATAGGGATATCCATGTATGTAATTTCAATAATATGCTAGAAGTTCCAAAACCCTATCATAACCGAGGGTTGAGGAAGTCAAAACCCTACCCCTAGATAGCTCTGTTGTAACTGTGCAGAACAGAAGGAAGAATCTCATCCCATGTGCACAGATTCTTGGAATTGTACATGTGCAAGATATGCATAATCATCCTATTGATGACCTCGGTTTGGCCATTTTTTTGGGGGTGGAAGGAAGTGGATTTGGTGATCTTGGTGTCCATCCGTGAATAGAGGCTCAAACATAATGTGTTGAGGAACCGACTATCTTTATATGAGATGATGGTTTGTGGTATCCCAAAATGTACCCATACTCATTCGAAGAAGAGCTTGGCAGGGCCCTCCACTATGATTCTCTTCTTGCAGGTGGCCAAAATCACCATCTTGGAAGATTGATCAACCACCACAAAAACATAGTCATTTCCCTACTTGGTGGAAGGAAGGCCCGACATGTAGTCCATAGAGATGGATTGCCAGGGCATGTCAGAAGTAGGCAGATGTGTGTACATGCCTTGTTTCTTAATGGATGGTTTGGAAATGGAGCAGGCCATGTAGGACATGATATACTTGTTGACATATTATCGAATTTTTGGCCAACAAAAATGTTGCTGCAACACTGCCACTATCTTTTCTATGTTGAAGTGTCCTACCACCCGACTGTAGTGAGCTTCCAAAATTATCTTCACTCTCTCTCTTGATGGGATGCATAGATGGCCCAGGTGGCACAACAAACCATACTGAAGATGGAAATCAATGAAAATTGTGTTTGTGCCCAACATATGGTATGTAGTGGCGAAGTCAGGATCTCTCTCATAGAGTTGGGGCCATCCGGAGGTCTCATGTCTGCAAGAGTGTAGCATTGTAGTTAGTGTTGCAATTGGAGGTTGACTCAGGAAGTGAGTGATGCAGTTGGTGCTCCCTATCTTATACTTGATGTTGATATGGAACTGCTGCAAGCATGCATAGCACTTCTGATGGCGGTCATTCTATAATTTTCCTTGTGTCTGCATAAACTGCAGAGGCTTATAATAAGTGTGGATGACTGTCTCCTTGAGAATGTAATTCCTCCACCAATGGTAGGATTTTAAAATGGAGTACATTTCTTTGTCATAATTGGGGTACTTACGAACAATATATGATAGTGTCTCACTATTATAGGCCATAGGATGTCTGTGTTGAGTGAGAACTGCACCCACAACATATTCTAAAGAATATGTCTCAATTTGAAAAGGATGTTGTAGGTCGAGTAATGAGAGAACTGGGGCTGAGCACAAGCGCTACTTCAAATCATTGAATGCTTTCTGTTGTGACTGGCCCCACAAGAAATTTTCCTTGCCATAACCTATGGTCACTTGGCCAAGGTCCCAAGAAATGTTGGAGAATCCCAACATGAACTTGTGATAAAAATTGGCAAGGACTAGGAAGATCCGAAGCTCGGTGAGTGTGGTTGGGGTTGGCTAGTCACAAATGACGTGGATATTGGATGGATCGACATGCACTCCATGCTCATCAACAATATAGCCTATGTACTAGACTTTGTTCATGTAGAAGGATAATTTTTCCAAATTTTCATATATCTTGTGTTTCCGCAGAGTGTGTAGAACCTACTGAATATGCTGCAAGTGTTCCTCCCAACTCTTGTTGAAGATGAGGATGTCATCCAAATACACTACCAAAAAATAATTGGTGAAGCGATGAAATATATTGTTTATCATCCTCATGAAAGTTGTTGGGTCATTCATCAAGCCAAAGGGCATGGACATTCATTCAAAGAGACCTTCTTTGGACTTGAATGAATTTATCCATACATCGGTCTGTTGTATTGGGACCTAGTGGTAGCCGAAATTCAAATCAATCTTTCTGAAGTATTTGGGACATGGTGGCATGATAATCAATGGATATTTTTCAAGTTCCATCTTTCTTCTACACAAGATCGATTGGGATTCCACAATATGATGAGATTGGTCATATTTTCCCCTTTTCGAGCAGCTCTTGGATTTGGCGCTTGATTTCCTCATTTTCTGACAGAGAGCGGTGATAGACTGGCCCATTGGGTAGTGATGCATTGGGGGTCAGATTGATCGAATTCTTGACCTGATAGTGAAGAGGTACCCCAATGGGTGAGGAGAATATGTCTTTGTATTCTTCCACTCCCTTATTCACTTGCTTATGCTACGTGGAGAGACCTATTGTAGAGGCCATGACTCACCTTCCTCTGGTTCATCAGGTTCACTATGTTCGATCTTGGTGGTATCAACGTTGGCACTAGATTCTGCACCAATGATCTATCTCCCTTTCTGTGTTTTTGACTCAGATTCATAACCTGCATCTAATTCAGAGGCTTTCACCTCGACCAATAATGACTTCTTTGAGCGGCATTCAGTGGTGTTATTCCAGGGGATCTTATAGAAATCGCACCACTTCCCAGTGTCTTTCTTTGTCTTTCCATTGGACTTGTTTGTTTGCAACTTAGAATAGTTGTACTAAGGTTGTCCATCCTTTCTCTATCATGTTTTCTACGGGTTGGGGTTGCCTTTTCCCTGCTTTTGCCTTGAGGGGTTCGCAAACCCAAACTACTACATCTTTTGTTTATGCTTCTATTCGATTTTGACATCATATCGATAGGTCATGCCCAAGAACAAGATGCACAAAAAATTCATTTATGTGTAGATATATCTATGCAGACTGCAATAGTACTTTAAAAATATATGTCACTCAGAGTCTTTGATACCCAACTTGGTGCACAAGGTATGGAATACATTGGTGAACTTTGACACTGTTTGGTCCGTTTACTGCTGCAATGTGATCCATTTTGTATATAAGTCATCATAACTTACAACACGGTAGTATTATTCCTTAATAACATCCCTCAAATAACCCCAAGTGGGTGCGAATACAAATAATGTAGATTCCTATGTTGCATTTTTCTCATAGAAATTCTCCCACCAATATTTGACAAGGGGGATGACCTTAAGGACCCCAAACGTAATATTTTCTCTATCGAAAAAGTTATAGATAGAAAAATACCCTTCTAGAAGGTTTAATCATTTGTCTACAACATCTGCATCTATTTGAACTTCAAATATAGGAATATCAAAATTTATATGTACCTTGAAGGGGGTGGCGCCTCCGCTTGAGGAAGATGCGTCGCCTATTGGTAGTCTCCAAATGATTTGCACAAAATTATCCATCATATCATTCCTCTATCATGTGAGGGATTCCTTGAGAAAAACTTTAAAGGAATATCCTTCCCCATAATCTCTTTTTTCTTCCCCCATGGGTGACCATCAGGTTCGGCGAGGCTGATCTTGCAAAGTCTCAACTGGTTCGAGTCCCAACTTCTTATATCTCGACCTCGTTGGGGACATGCATAGAGAAACAAATGAAGAGAAGACCACTTTGATACCACTGAGCCGGATTTATGAGTGGAATGAAATGAAACATAGATCTATAACATTAAAACATATATACAATGAACAATAATAGAGATGAAGTGAAACTTAACTTCTATTCAATAAAGAAATCTACTAAGACTGTAAAATGTAGAATGAATCAATCTTGCTCGAATGGTGGTAGCTAATATCTGAGAAGAGATGTGGCGGCTACATGCACTCTTCTGAGCACACTACAATGAGGCCTCCATGCATTTTTAGCATCAAGAAGTAATTAAAAAACCCTAGACATCCAAAAACCTAGTTCTAGGAGATGAAGCACCGAAATTCATGTGGGCCCTAATGGTGTAAGTTGGTACATCAACTTCTCGGGGTCATAAATTTTGCATACAATCTCTGTTTTAGGTGCACGATATCCCGTTGGAAAGGTATATCCAAGGAATAGAAGTTATGTCGCCACACTCTGACTTTGTCTATATTGTAACCGTGGAAGGCCCAAAAAACGCTATTTAGGGCCTCAAAATGACCCCGAAAGTTTAGGACTTGAAAATATAGAAAAAAACTTCCAAGATGAAAAATGTATGTGAGCCAGTTGGAAGAGGTGGTTAGCCACCAATATCCACCTAGAATTTTACAAAATATTCCCCCTACGGATAGGTGAAACTTCCCTTGGATTTCTAGACCCCTATACCAAGACATAAAGAGTACAAGTGGACACTAACATCCCTTTAAACTCATCTACAACAATCAAATTGAGAAACAGAGAAAGGATATGATGTACCTTTTTCGATGTTTATCCTCACTACTTCTAATATCAGAGCTTTATCCTCAAACTCCCTGGCGCAAACTTAGATCTACAATAAACAACAAAGAGAAACAACTATCTCCTACTCTACTTGATTAGATAAGACAAGCCTATCTACAAAGATTAGAACAATAGTAGACAAGAACATGTATCAAGACATAGACTTGAAGGAAATAGGACAAGTATATATTCAATGAGAACCAATAAGAAGATACTTACAGATCATGATTGATGTTGTAGAAGCCTCTCCAAGCTCTCCTCGTCCAACCCTTGCACAAATGAATCAAGATCAAAATGATGAGTCTTTACTGATTTCTTCCCCCTTTTTTCACCATGGAAATGCCTCCAATTTCTAGTCTTTGAGAGGCTCAACACCTTGAGTATTTTTGGAATAGGTTGAGGATATATATCCATAGGTTATGATTATTTCCTTAGATAGAGCCATGGAGTAGGATTCGAGCCAAAAAAACCCTAGCCTTTCAGAGTTGTCCCTTAGAAGAAGGTGGGATTCACCGAGATTTCCTCCAACCAACAATGGTTCCCCTTTAATGATGAATATAGAGAACCATGGAACCCCCTTAGTATGGTGTAGGGAGCATTGACACTCCCTAAGCATATTCACATGAGTGATAGTCTTCTTAAATTCCCAATAATAGTCAAAATCTGAGGTAAAAAAGTATGTTTCGACTGCCAAATGATGGGGATTTTCCTTCCAACATGATTTAGGGGTTACGGAAAGTGTTTTCATGGTGTCTATTGAGTTGCGACACTTACAAAAAGTACATGAGGCATGTTACGACACTTACAACACTTGCAAAAATTTTGGTGCAAAACTTACGACACTTGCGATACTTAGGATGTGATGTTTATGCCACATGTGTCACTTAGAACATGACCTTTGTGCCACGCGCGACACATTATGCAAGTGTGGAAATGTGAAGTGTAACATATTGACCCCAAGGTGTGAAGTAAGAAGATGAAACTAATGGCCGAAACACTTTATAGATTCTTCAATGGAAGGGTGAAGGAGTCAAAGAACCTGGTCGAAGCTGCAAACAAACATTAAACAACATAAATATATGTTTATTTTTCGAGGCATGCATACCTATGATCGAAATATAAATGACTCAATGCATGTACGCCAACCAATACATTGTGGATCCATAATGTTATTGACTACAAAGATGACCACCAAAGATACAATGTGGATTCATTCCTCCATGACATGACCTAATCACAGCCACAAAAAAATACATAGTGGAGCTACGATATGACAAGAACATAGCCACAGACCAATACAAACTAGATCTATCTATATCAATCAAATGATCTCCATCACAACCTGGGAAAAATACGAAACACAGTGAGTGCTCAACCCAGGGTCTTTGCCCCGATCCCAAAATAGTATGATTCTATCCATGTGAATAAATGTTTTGATGTCGAACATGGTCGAAACTACTTGATTACCGGTCATTGATGTATACTACTAACAAGCATGAGGGAAATCACCAATGATGTCAATGACTCCCAAGGTACCTATAGTACAATCCAACGAACATGAATAATTAGTTGAAGTCGAACATATGTGGAATCAATCGATCAAGGGTCATTGATGTAAAATCACCATCGAAAGTGAGAAGGTCTGCCATTGAGGAATGCATGGTCCAAGGTATTTTTTTGTTCCTAAGTCTAATTCCCAGATAATGTGTTGAAGTCGACATGAAAAGACTCGTCAAATCAGGGCCTTGAAGTATCCCCCATCATCGACATGAAACTATCATAGGAAAGTGATATGAGATGGTGAATTAAATGAATATGGACTGACACATGAATGGAAACTGATAATACTATAGATGGTTGGTCTGAAATGAAACTACTTCCCTTGAACATTATGGGGAATGACACAAGACTTGGAAGCTTTAATTCGTTTGAGAAAATGACCAAAACATAGTGCGGCGATCACTGGGGCACTCTTCGGGTGAGTCGAAGGAGTAATAGGACTCATGGGATTGGTATGACTCAGAAGTGAGTAGATTGACCAATTGTGAGGAGAGATGCAAACAAGTGCCATGTTCAAGGGAAAAAATGAACGCTTCCTTAAAGGTTTCAAGACACTTGACCCACTTCCTTCAATTCTCTCCCCCATCTAGATAGATGAGTACCTCTTTCTTTAACAAGCTCGAGGAGGATAACAGGTGCTTGATATAACTCACCTTCAGTAATTTCCTCTTCCTATGTTTAAATAAATGGAAGAAGTAAGGGTTCTTTCCCATATGGGCCCTTCAATGTATTTTTTTTTACGAGTCCAGAGAAGGAAAACTTGGTGTTTTTTCATGTTTAGGGAGTTTGAAAGGAACTTAAAGAAAACTCTGTGGATGTTCTTTTTTGTAATTTTAGTCTCCTCGGCCTGAAAAAAAATAAAATAATGCGAAGGAGAACTCTTCTAACCTGATATGGTCAGAGTATTCCTTTTTCGTAGTTAGTCTGACAGAACTGGAAAAGGGTTAAACTATCGCCCGACATAAGTCTCTTCATGTTTTAATGAGCCTGAAATATGATAAAGTATGATCAAGGTCCTCAAAAAGTCCCGCTTCCAATGTTCCTGCATTAACAAACCATTCTTGGAAAATGATTTCAGGGACTCCTTAAAAGTCAATGGAAACTGCGAAAAAAATCAAATAAGGAAAAAAACTAATGTGAAAAATAATAAGAATTGACTAGTTATCAAGTGGTTAAAATGTATTTTGATGAAAAATCTAGTTCATTTTTACCTCTTGTTCTCACTTTCCTATTTCACTTGTATTTTTTTCCAATTAGGAGATGTTAGCACTAGAAGTCACCCTTAGATTGCATAGAAGGTAAGCCCAGTACCCATCAATTTATGCAGTAAATGTAAATGAATTTTAAGAGGCCAAATGGAGAAGACTCAATGAAAATAACGTTCTAACTCAAAAATTTGGACTGGTATGCACAAGCAATTGAGGTCTTGGATCAACTTCAGTCAGTAATTTGGAGTAAAGGTGAGAAGGAGGAAGACTTTGGTGAGAAGGAGGAAGACTTTAGTGAGAAAAGTGTAGAGGTCTGCCGTGAACATCATGCCTTCCAACAACCTAAGGAAGAAAAACTTAAACATAAGATCCTCTTGGATTAAATTTTCAAGGAAACTGAAAGAAATCATAACAACATTATAATAAAACATTCATCATAATACAGTCACAACAATCCATGTGAATTAGTTAATCATGAACTCTCTCAGTATCATAGGAAAATAAGATGGAGTAAGAAAGCTGACTTAGATTAATCAAGAAGTCTCAAATAAAGACATAACCAAAGAACCAGTGTTCTTCATCAAAATATTACAATAGAAGGGAGCCTAGCTCAACCATTCCCCCTTAACAAAATATCAAAACTACCTATATATACTAAAAATGTTGAAACCACCAAGAATGTGATCGGACCTCTGCATTCAAAGTTTCCAGTCGGTGCCTACTTTGTCAACCTGTGTAGGCCTTCTTATGTCAGACGCGAGCCCGATTTAGTTATGTGCTTTGCAGAAAATCTGCCCCTCAGGAAACTTCGGATTGATAATCTCCCACCACAACCATTCTCAGTATGATTTCCATTTATGGGGTGAGACGACATCTCAAATTCCTCCCCCACTTCCATTAACTACCTTCATCGAGATCGGGACGAGGCTTGACACCCATGAATGTTCCAGGTGGTGCCCACGACTTCTTCGAGTCAATCCTGACACCTCAAGGTCATGCAGATCTTCTTCTGTGACCAATATAGGTGCTTTCAGCCTTTGGCGAAGCTCCTCTCCATTGCTCCATCCTGCATGCGACCTTGAGACATAAATTAGCTCTCATATCCAAAGGTGCTTTGGGATTTCATCCTTTGGGACTTTGGCCACTTCGGCACTTTGCAATGTTTAACTCCCACAAATCTTCGGAGCGCCGAACTCCAAAGAGAGGGATATGCCTCCACAGATCCTCAACTTTTGATGGCTTAGATTATTTCGGGAATTCGGGCTTCATCTCTTCGGGAATTCCACACACTTCTCACTTCGAAACTCCCAAATCTTATTTCCCTGAACACTTTGATCAACTTCCACCCATCCCTTTAAAGATCAACGATTCATGCTCTCTTCGGGCCTTTTTCTCTGGCACTATACTTCGTGCAAATTTAAGATTTCGAACGCCCGTGAGCCACTAATATGAAATCCACATGGAATTACCACCATTGAAAGATGAACCTTCCTTTTTGCTTGATTTGGGTCCAGAACGGACCGATCTGAGTGCCACGCTTTGAGCCCGTGGTTGCGGCCTGTGTAAACAAATACTTGGACGAATGGATAGGGGCTTGGGAAAACAACAAGATGAGTGATTGAAACAAAAATATATGGGTGTTCATCTTTAGAGGAAAAAAGAAAGGCTTCGGGTCGAGAATTTTTCAGGTAAGACATCAAGGAAAACTAGGTCTTTTAAATAAAAAGGGGCGAACAAAACCAACTTTACCAGTTAAAGGGAAAACTTTAAGACACGACCCGTGAAAGAGAGAAAGATAGGGAAAGGATATAGACTTAGGTATTCACAACAGACCCATACAACACTTGACAAACCTATTTGATAACATTTGTCTCCACAGGGGATGGCATGCTCCCTACGAGCTGCCAAGAACGCGCCGTTCTAGTGCCTTAGTTGTTGGGCTATGGAGTCTAGCTCAAAACTTTTGCTAAAGAAAATGGGGAGATATGTACACTACTCTACTAAAACGAAAACAAACACATTGACACTAGAAGGAGATTATTTATGTACAATCCTCGACTAACTAAATTTTACAACGCGCTAGGTGAAAGAAAACTTCCACCATAGCCACCCATATTGTCTAGTAATATAAATATTCTTCACTTCACTGTAGATGATCCATAAAAATCTAGGGAGGTATGAAAAAAGAATGAGAACATGGATTGGAACACTGACCATACCCACAAATGATGATAAGATGAATAATTTTGCAGGCTTCAATGCTTTTGGAAAACACAGCTCCATATGTAACCCCACACGGTCACAAAATTTGTAATCAGGAAAACTCAACTGGTAAGAATTGACTCTTGTCCTTCATTGTGGCTCACCCATCGTTCGATGTTCTCAGGTGGGTAGAGAGCTGATACGGGTCGGATGATCCCAGGTGATATTTGCTCGTTTACATGTCCTGGACAAGAGATAAACTGCCCACTAAGCTCCTCCTTTACATGCTTCTTTGTGTCTTCTGTGGGTCCAGGATGGATGATTTCCACCTAATTATCTTCCTTAATGAATAAAGGAAAAGGCTCTATATTTTGGTCTTGGAAATCTTTCATGAAACCATACTCATCTGTGAGTATCGGTGAAATAATTCCATTTGAAAATTTTAGAAAATCTAAAACATACGATTCCATGTATATGTCCACATGATTATGAATAACGTGACAAAAATCTAGTTTCTTTAGAGGACCAGGATGCTCCTTTGTAAATTCCTCTCTACTTGCAAATAAATGAACTCTTTCTTTCAAAACCAACTCTTGATCACCAACAATTGCAATCCTTCTTCATATGAATGATCATAAGATAATGGTACAACAGGATTTAAAGCATCACAACTATGATCAACCAAGAACATATAGTTATCTATGCAATCAACCACTACTTCATGCTCAATTTTTTATGAAAACTGATTATAAGATTGATATGCATTCCTTCCCATAGAAAAATATGAAACTATTGAAGGATCTGATTCCAAATGTGAATCACACCCACTTCCTCGTTGTTGTTCCAGATCTGAATTATACTCACTGTCTTCTTGTTCGGAATCTGAAACATACTAATAGTCTTCTTTCTTATGCACATGCAATTCTTCAAGACATGCTTGCATACAAGCCCCCCTTTTAGCCCTAATGTTCTCTTTGAATTCTTCAGCATCTTGAAACATGTGTCTTAAGGATGAATATTTCCTTTCTCTTAGGAGAAGGACAAGCTCTGGATGCCGAGCCATGACATAGTACACCATGGAAACATTCTTTGTGGGTCTGATCTCCACATGCACACTATGATAAACACTGTAAAACCTCCTGTTGAAGACAATCAAGGCTTCCTCTTCCCCTCTCCTCAAGTCATTAAACTCAAATCAGTACTGATCAAGGGACTTGTTCTCACCCCAACACTTTAAAAAATCATTTCATATCTCGATCCAAGAACCAATAGAACCGACTCCCAAACATTTAAACCACACAACAACATCTCCAGACAAAGAATGTGAGAAAAACCTCATGATAACATCCTCATGAACAATCTCAAATTGATCAACAAATTTCTCAAAGTCCTCCAAGTGCTTATCAACTGTAACATGATCCTCCCCAGAAAATCAAGGAATATACTCAAAGGAATAAAGAGGATAAGGATGAAGGTCAAGTGGAAACCTTAAAGGTTTAAACATGTTGTCTCTAATCTTAGCTTGAAAACCGGTGGGCTGAATATGAGGTTTAACAAGAAGATGGACAGGCTCAATAGTAATAACGAAAGTCAATGAGATTTGAGAAGGCTTTGAATCATTTTCAACCCCCTCAAGGCTACAAGGGTGATCAATTTCACGAGGAAATCCAATACAAATCTCACTTTTATGAATAGGATAAGGAGAAGACACAAGATCACTATATACAACAAAAGAAGAGGGAATTTCTTCTTCTTCCAAGGATGGATAAATAAAGGAAGGATTATCATCATCTAAACAGACAAAGCATAGGATAATCCTTTTTATATGTAAAGGGAAAGAGAGAAATGAGTTGATAAAGAAAAATAGGATTTCATGAAGAAAGCTCATAAACTAATACCTAGTCTTCCCCTTCGGTATGGTCATCTTTCTGTCAAAAGGGTCTTCCCCAGTGGAGTCTTTGATTGTGGAGTCTCCAGGTGAAAACTACAATATTCAATGGTTTTGATATTTGATGCACCTTCAGAATCATAATGTCTTTGTCATTCTATCCCAGGGAAATGTCTTCAATTCATTCCTTGACAATGATGCCAAAAATGTCAGCACTAGAAGTCACCCTCAGATTGCATATAAGGTAAGCCTAGTACCCATCAGTTTATATAGTAAATGTAAATGATTTTTAAGAGGCCAAATAGAGAAAACTCAATGAAAATAACGTTCTAACTCAGAAATCTGGATTGGTATGCGCAAGCAATTGAGGTCTTGGATCAACTTCAGTCAGTAAGTTAGAGTAAAGGTGAGTAGGAAGAAGACTTTGGTGAGAAAAGTGTAGAGGTATGTTGTGAACATAAGGCCTTCCAGTAGCCTAAGGAATAAAAAATTAAACACAAGATCCTATTGGATTCAAATTTCAAGGAAATTGAAAGAAATCGTAACAACATTATAATCAAACATTCATCATAATACAGTCACAACAATCCATGTGAATTAGAAAATCATGAACTCTCTCAGTATCAAAGGAAAATAAGATGGATTAAGAAAGATGACTTAGATTAATCAAGAAGTCTCAAATCAAGACATAACGAAAGAACTAGTGTTCTTCATCAAAATATTACAATAGTAGGGAGCCTAGCTCAACCATTCCCCCTTAACAAAATATCAAAATTGCCTATATATACTAAAAATGCTACAACCACCAGGAATGTGATCGGACCCTTGCATTCAAAGTTTTGAGTCGGCGCCTACTCTGTCAGCATGTGCAGACCTTCTTATGTCAGACGCGATCCTGACTTAGCTATGTTCTTTGCAGGAAAATCCATCCCTCGGGAAACTTTGGATTGACAATCTCCCCCCACGACCATTCTCAGTATGCTTTCCATTTATGGGGAGAGATGAGGTCTCAAATGATGTCCCCATTTCCATTAAATACCTTCATCAAGTTTGGGATGAGGCTTAAAACCCATGAATGTTCTGTTGGACACACCTACCATAGTTAGAGGGGGGTTGAATGATTGTGGGGATCTTTTTCCCAAAACTTCCCTCTTGCACAAAAACTCATCAATTAGCATTCATCAATTATTCATTACCCATTGCTGTCATTTATAACCAGTTAAATGTAGGCACATATCAGCAACATATATCAACAATATATCATCAACAAGTCATCATCACAATGGACACAAAGAACACAAGATGTATGTACAATTTTTTTTTTATTACGGACTACAATCCTTGGGTTTATCAGCAACAACTGAATAGAGTACAACTCTATAAGAGAACCAAATCTATATGCAAGAATCAACTTACATTCTTAGCACCAACTGAGATGAGGCAACAATCCTCAACAGATATCAATCTGTCAATAGGTACGCGACCTGTCAGTAGTACAGTCTGTGTGTGCATGCACCCTGGCTCACTACAGCCCGCGTGTGAACACGACCAGTGTATAATGTAACGAGCGTATGCTCTTGAACACTTAGGGTTTTTCTTTGCTTCACATGCTCAGATCCTTTGCAACCTGCAATCACTTTCTCTTCTGTCTTCCACTGTCCAAACTGACCCACATCCAGTCACAATACATCCAAGCTCTCCAATAGCTTGCTCATGCTCCACAATAAATCAATATGAATGCTATCTCAATCGTGTATAAACAACTAGTGTACCTTAGCAATCATGTCACTACTGAATCACAGAGTTAGCTCCTTCCATCAACAAATCAACCAAATTGAGCCACATCCTAGAATCCATACCAAGAATTCCCTAAGAATTCAAAACATATCAAACTATAGCATCTATCAAGACAATAATGTAACCATGCCGATTAATTAACGAGTGATACATCGAGGGCCATAGAATGCAGATCACGGTAATACCTCATCATCCAAGAGCTTGGCACCAGCTCAAACAAAATCTCCGTATGCAGTTGTTGAGTCCACACTCACAGTACATAGTCGTGTACCTCACCTATACCGCGGCCGACTGCGTGTTACAAGCACCCTAACTCTACACAGACAGTCCGCGTGGGCATCATAAAATAGGGTTTTCGGTGAATCCAATACTTTTGCCTTCAAGATCTCCGACATTACCGAAACTTTTGTTGTGTCCATGGTCTCTCTGCGCTCTCTCTTGAGCATGATCTTCAATCATGCTCAAGAGATCCACACACCAATAGAAGCTTTCCATCAATACTCCAAAGATATTCATAAGAAGCTCTACATTGATCCACAAAGGATTCTCAAAAATGTGGGTTTTACAAAGAGATCTAGCTTCTTGTTATACTTTTCATCTTCTAGGTCACTTAACTTATTTTTAGGTTCCTTAACCCATTTCTAGGTCACTTAACTATTTTTATTTTGGGTTAACCACTTTCCATGAATAGAAAGTTCTCAATACTTTATCATTTAAATATTCCTTCTTGATTTTGTCACTTTTACTTTATCATTTAAATGAAATCCATCTTGATTTTGTCACTTTAGCACATCATTTAAATAATGATTTCTTCTTTTCAAGCACTTTTACTTCTTTGAATATATTTGGGGCTTCAAGCCTTCATGGCGGGGATTCTCAACTTCATAAGGTCATAAATCTCAAACAATGAGGAGTTAATGTGAATTTCCACATACCACCAAAAATGGCATGACAAGCATAATCCATCTAGGATAATTTCTGTAACTTCATTGATATTCATCTCATTATTCCACATACAAGCATGGGTCCTCCAACCATTCTTGTGGGATAACTCAATCCATAAAAGCGTCTTCCCGTGGGGGGCTTCACCATAAGGGGACCACTTTTGGGGTTTCCATCCATTTGTGCACCTTATCAACTATGATAAGACAATAATGATTCATCGCTTTTGCATCAATTCACCCCTACATCATATATATCAACTATGCATCATGTATCAATGACAACTCATTGATCCATCTTCATCAATGCATCATAAGTAGTCATCTTTATGCGATTGGTTTTCCCTTGGACATATATCATTCTCGTCAAGGAATCAACTCCAATTACTTGACATCAATCAAACCAAACCATTTTACATATGATCCAACAATATCCCTAATAATCAAACCATTGGAATCAATGTATGATCAACAATATCCCCTTTGGCATTGATGACAGTACCAACATTGATGTCAACTCAATTACGATATTGATGTCAACTTTAGACAAAGGCATGCTCTACATCAATGATCAATGTGACTATCTATCCACATCAATCCTACCATCAATAGACATCAATCCATCAATGTGATTATCTCTCCCAACTGACATCAATGGCAAGGAATTTCCTCCTTGGGGCTGCTCCCCACATGTTGTTTCCGTTGTATAATCTCTCCCCTTTTGAATAGGGGATATCAATCGATGTAATTTTGAAGATACATCAAACATACTCCCCATGACCATCACTCCTCCTCCTGGAATTATGTTTCCGTGCTCTTTCTTCAAATATGGGCCTCTTTTCTGGGTATGTATTTGATAAATATCCTCACAGAATCATGGGAATAAGAATGACTCCCCTAAGGGTATGTCTCCCCTATCTTCTCTACAAGATGAACAATATGTTACCATATGAGAAGAGAGATCCTTGAGGACTTGTTCGTACATCAGAGCTTGTGCCATGCATACATCTTGAAGAAAAGATATGTCATCAGTAGGCAGAGATCGTAAACAAATATATCCACAAATTACATCATGTACCAAAATGTATACTATGCACAACCCATATACATCAACCATGTACATCATCCATGAAATGTATCCAACATATGTAGCTTGTATTGCATCTACCAATATGCCAACGTATTGCATCACCAATATGTCAACCATGTGCATCCACCAATATGCCATGCATTTTGCATCCACCAATATGCCAAACAGTATTGCATCTACCAATCATAAGATATACCGATACATGTACACCGCCAGGATTATTTTACATAATCCAATGAATGAAGCATTTGATCAACATCGAAATCCATACTCTTGGGTTAGTGCCATGCACCCAAGAATTATTTTATATCATAACCTTAAGTGATCTCACTTAGAACCATGAAAACCTGCAACAAACATTGTCAGAACCTGCAATAAACAGTGTTAGAACTTGCTATAAACAATTTCATACCCTGCAATAGAGTTATACCAACACATCAAACTCCAAGCCATGTGCATTGCCTTTTCCCCAAGGCTTTTCAATAGACACCGGTGGCTGTTTGCCAGCGGTAGCGTGTGTCTGTGACCTGTTAAGGTTAGAATGCATTGGACATGACTAACCATTGTTACTGGCAGGTGTGCCTTGGTAAATGACACATTTGAACTTCCCTTCAGTATTTCATTCGATGGCTGCTGTCTTCTTCACCCACTTTTTGTAGATGACCCTTCTCCGAGGAACTTGAGCTCTTAGTATCCATATTTTCAAAGATGACTCCTTTTCTTACTTCATTCCTTTCCTTCTAGCCGTATATGTGAGGTCCTCATCATGGAATTCCTTCTTGTGTTCGGTGACACTCACGGGATTTGTGGCCAAATCCACTGGCGTAGCATCTCAGAGCTATAGTGAACAACAATAATATCTTTGTTGATCTCAACACCTTGTGGTGTTATGAATCTTCCATTATATCTCCTTTCATAATATCTACATTCAAAATCTTTGTGACCATATCCATTACATGAATAACAATTCCCATGAAAAATACTTTCATACCTTTGCTGGTGTCCCAAAATGGCTTCTTGATTTCCTCCTTGCTTTGTTCTTTTTGAAATTTGCTAACGCCTTATTGTAGATGGTTGTTTTGCAACATTGTCTTCTTTGATGGACTTACCTCTTCTTTGAGGTGCTTGCTTTAGCTTGTGTATCTTCAGCAAGACCTTTATCACATGATGGTCTTTGACTTTCAAGATCTCATCCAAGATTCGTGGCTATTCAAGAATTTGTTTGACTTTTCCACCTTCTTTCTAAGGTAAAAAATTTTAGATTCTAACTTTACAACATGAATCTTCCTTTTCATTTATTTGAATAATGGTTCCTCCCCTATTCTTTTGGCTTCTTCAATTTGGGTCTTGAGATGAAAAATGGTTCAAAACTTTTACTATCTCATCATCTATATTAAATGTCTTTTCCATTCTTAGGTCTTGTGATCTCTTCTTCCTTTTCTTCTAATTTAAATTCTCTTCTTGTTCTTTGAGGCATTAGCACCCAACTTCAAGATATGCCTTTGAATCCTCCTAATAAACTTCTTATTGTTATCGAAGATAGTTATAGTGTGTATAAAATGATCACTCCTATACATATATAAACCCTCTTCAATTTCCTTTTGAAGTTTTTAATAGATTTCCTTATATTCTTTTCATGGGATAAATACCATCAAACTTTACACAAACTATATCATCTTATTCTTCACTTGTATAGAAAAATCGTCATCATCATCATTGCATTCAAAGGGATTTAAGTGTTCTTTACCTTCATTTGAAATATCCTCATGATCTTTCTTTTTGCCAATATCAACACCTTAGTTCTTTTCCCTTCATTTGAAATGTCTTCAAGATCTTCCTTTGTTAGCTGTATCACTTGATTCTTTATCTTCACTTGATATTTTCAAAATCACATTTAGAAATAATTCATTCAAAGGATTTTGATTTACGCTGATGATCTTGATAGAGTGGTCTTCAATTTCTTCTTTCTCTTCCTTGCTTTGATATGTATCCTCTAGCCTTAGATCCTTAGGCGTGGAAGTGGATTGTCCCATGCTCTCTTGATAGGACTTGAGAGTCCACTAATAATGGTCTTGAGGAGCAATGCATCATTCTTCTTTCCTTCCCTTTTGGTGACAACTTTGACTTGTTCTTCATGAAAACTGATCCTTGCTTGATGGTTGCCTTCCAAATGAAAGCTTCTCCCATTTGTCTTCAAATACACTCTTATCTCTGTTCTCCAAGTAGAATGGTTTTCATCATCAAGGATTGGACTTCATCATCCATTTTATTATTGTCTGGCAGGATCTCCTTCCAAGCTTGTTAAGGCTTGTGGTGAGCCTTCTCACGATGCCAATTGTTGGACGCCTACCACGCTGGGGGTGAAGATGAGTGTGGCTCTTTTTATTATAACATTGTTCTCATGGTGAGATCACAAAGAGTAGTACATGGTAAAAGATCCCACCTTTCATTCACCCTAAGTATTAGTAATGTCCAACAATTGACAAACCTCACTGAAGCATAACAACGAAGAATATCCATAGACACCTAAATAGTTGAAAGGATTCAATCACTGATGAGGAAAGCAATGCTACTTCAGAGAATAGATATGAAGTGTTAAAGGGGTACAATGGGAAGAAACACTGTTGAAGGCAACTCATCGATAATATGTTCGTTGAAGAACAAATTGGCGAAGAAAAACAGTGCGGTAATCAGACGTTCCATTATCAAGAGATCATGGTTCAATGCCTACGCCGGAATGTATAATGAAGGCTATATCAAAATGAAGATAAAGAAAAGTGAAGACCTCCATCAAGTCATCGAAATCCATCTCTTGGGCGTATTCTAAAGTAGCTAATATTTCAAAGTGAATAAGAATCGAACTCTAACTGCTGAAAGATTCAATGTTCAGAAAGGTATGTGTTGATATTGAAAAAGATCATGAATATTTCAATGAAGGTAAGCTATCGCATGAATACAATGATGACTGATGATAATTTTCTCTACAGAGTGAAGCTGATGTAAAGACAATGATATAGAACGAGTCCCGCTAAGGTGTAGCGAGGGCCAATGCATCCTTCTTTCCTTTGCTTTGACCAACTTTGAATTGTTCTTCAATGTAACATATCCATGATGGTTGCCTTCAAATAGCTGCTCATTGTCTTCAAATACACTCTCATCTCTATTCTCCAATTGGAATGGTTTTCCTCATCAAGAGTTGGAACTTCATCATCCATTTGTGTCTATGGATCTCCTTCAAGCTTGTTAGGGCTTGTGGTGAGAGCACTCCGAAACCAATTGTTGGACACACCTACCGCACTTAAATGGGGGGTGAATGAGTGTGGGGATCTTTTCCCAAAACTTCCTCTTGCACAAAAATCATCAATTGGCATTCAACATTTTATTCATTGCCATTTGCTTGTCATTTATAACTAGTTAAATGTAGGCACATATCAACAACATATATCAGCAATATATCATCAACAAGTCATCATCTGTGGACACCGGGAACACAAGATGTATGTAACATTTTCCTTTTATTACGGACTACAATCCTTGGGTTTGTCGGCAACGAATGAGTGCAACTCTACAAAAGGCACCAACTCTATATGCAGACTCAGCTTACATTCTCAACACCAACTGAGATGAGATGACAATCCTCAATAGATATCAATCAATGGAGTGCGACCTATGTTAGTTCCAACCCAGCGTGTGCCGCGTTCCACGGCTCACTACGACCAGCGTGTGAGCAGCGTGTAGTGTCAATGTAATGGTATGCTCTTGAACATAGGGTTTTCTTTTAGCTACATGCTCATATCCTATGCAACCTGCAATAACTTTCTCTTCTATCTTCCCTTTGTCCAAACTGACCCACAACCGGTCTGTCATCCAAGAAGCTCTCCAATGGCTTGCTCATATCCACAATAAATCAATCTCAATCATGTATAAATAACTAGTTTACCATAGCAATCATGTCCTCTTGAATCACAAGGATTCGCTCCTCCATCAAATCAATAGATTAGGTCACATCATAGAAGTCATACGAAGAATTCCCTAAGCATTCAACACAACAAGCAATAGTATCTATTGAGACAATAATGTAACCATGCCAGTGTCTTAGTGATAGATCGAGGCCATAGAATGCAGATCTGGACACGCCTCATCATCCAAAAGAGCTTGGCACCCGACTCAAACACAAATCTCCAGCAGGGTTATTCAATCCAACCTATACCACGGTCATCCCGGTGTACACTCACCATACACAACTGACTCGTGTGCATATACCGGACCTGGCTTCAGCGTGGGCATCATAAAATAGGGTTTTCAGTGAATCCAAGAATTTCACCGTCAAGATCTCCAACGTGCGAACTTTGATCGTCCATGAGATCCTCCTCTCCTCTCTTCCTTAGAATAGATCTTCAATCATGCTGAGATCCACACCAATAAGAGCTCTCCATCAATGCTCAAAGATATTCTAGAAGCTCTCCATTGATCCACAAGGATTCTCTGAAAATGTCGTTTACAGAGATCCGCTTCTTATTATGCTCATCTTTAGGTCACTTAACCCATTTTGGGTTACTTAACCCATTTCTAGGTCCTTAACCTATTTTCCTTATTTTAGGGTCAACCACTTTCCATGAATAGAAAGTTCTCAATACTTTATCATTAAATATTCCTTCTTGATTTTTTGCCTTTATCATTTAAATAATCCATCTTGAGGATTTTTGTCACTTTACTTTATCATTTGAGTAATGATTTCTTCTTTTCAAAAACTTTTACTTCTTTGAAAGCCTTTTGGGGCTTCAAGCCTTCATATGGGGTCCTCCAACTTCATAAGGTCATAACTCTCAAATGATGAGGAGTTATGTGAAATTCCTTTCACAGGAAATGGCATGACAAGCACTATCCATATATAGTTTTAATAACTTCATTGATCTTCATCTCATTATTCCACATACAAGCATGGGTCCTCAACCATTTATCTAGGATAACTCATTCAAAGAGTGTGGCTTGTTAAAACATTTCAAGATCCAAAACATGAGTAAGGTGGTTCTTCTCCTTGAACACCTGATAGGGTTATGGGATGAAAATGAACAAGGTTTACATGTAGGATATCATTCTCTGGAGATTGAGATCAAGGAATTATACTTTGTGACAGGGTTCTCCAAGTGGGCAACACCTATCATCTTGTTTGGCCATCAAACTACAACACTGCAAACTGATGATCACCTTGCACAATATTGTAGGTCGGGATCCAAAAGGAAAGTGGCAGGATTGAAATTAAGGACGTAAGAGACATTTGTTTGTGAGAAATCCTATTCACCATTACCAAACTAGCAGGAGTCACTAGTTCTTATCTAGCTTCCAAATCTCAAATAGGGTACGTGGTCGAATGGATCGACTGAATGTTTTTAACTAGTGTGTAGGGTTCTTGACAAATTTTAAGGATCAGATTTCGAGATGTAGGACAGGAAGGAAGACAAAATTTGGATATGGATCATTCTTGGTATTTTTCTTTTTGGAACGGGTACCCTTGATGCATCCACATGTCACTTTTATAGAGTGTCTTGTATCTAATCCTAGGATGGAGTGGTGGACTAGACTTTCACCTCGGTTGGGGAATGAGCCTTCATTGTTTTCTTTCACGGTTGGTTTCTTCACATGGTGGAGGAGACATATTGTGATGGTGAAGGAATACCCTTATGCCGGGGTGAATTTTAGAGGCAGTGCGGATTTAGTGCTCCCTAAAGGAGCATAATGGGATGTCAGGTAAATCCAAAGATGTGACCTTGTAAGAGTATTTTTGAACATGATATATATATATATATATATATATATATATATATATATATATATATATATATATATATATTATTGGTACAATGATGGATCTAAGAATATATTGTTTTCATCATGCAGTCGGGGATGACACTTCAAATGGGATGTCACCAATTAGACATGGTGGTGTTTAGGTGCTTGAGGTCGGTGTCGGAGTAGGAGGACTCTGTGAGGTAGAGAGGAATCTTAGGGGGCTTACCATGGGTGTCCCTTCCATGATCTTATGAGATGTTCCTTATCACCTGCAGAGGAACATAGTGGGTGTATCAGAGGGTCTTAGCCATCTTCTATAGTGAGTAGCTAGAGAAGTGATGTGTTACCATGAGCATAATGTAGCATATGAAGATGAGTAGAGTCTCTTGTCTTAGTGTAGTATTATGCAATTATGTATGTGTGTATTAGCCCACATTCTTTCCCCTCTATGTACTTTTTGGATTATGTTATGGCACACTTTTTCTATTTACACACACACACACACACACATATGGCAGGTTTGTGGCTACTTATTTTTTAAATGATGTGGTTTTTTTATTTATGCTTTATGATTTCGAATATTCATCTATGTGTGAGATGTCAATCCAACATATAATTTTCTAATGAATATGTAATGACATTGAGTTATCTCTATATGTGTCAGTATTTTGTGTAATAAAAATACCTCTTGAGACGATGAAACCTCAAATAGAGACATAGAAATACTGGATTGCAAAAAACATAAACATGATTAAGTTGAAAAACCACAAGTTGAGAATCAAGACTAGCGATTATCTAAGATATGTTAAGAGCCTCGATAAAAATTCAATTAAAAGGCATATTTTTTCAACATTGTAGTTTGCGGGTCAGAATCCCTCTAATTTCCAACTTGCATGAATGGTAGATGGTCCAAGCTATAGAAGCTAAGTTTTGGGTATGTTGGCTAGCGCCATCTACAAATCCAAAATATATGGGGAAAGATGCTAGAATCTGTGCATTCAAGCACAAATCATGGTATAAGATGTTGAAGATGAAACAAAACCATTACATGAAAAAGTAAAGACACACCAAACCAAATGTTATGGTACAATAATGTACAAGAAATGCTGGGTAAAAAATCATGGTAGGTAACACTTTTTGCTTGTTTTATGACCAAAAACTGTATTTCTACAAGTTCTTCAACCGGCATACAAAAGTATTTTTTTTTTATTTAGAATTTCACTTTACGGTAAAAACAAAACTTGTAAAATTTTGTTATCTTTCCAATGACTATTTTTAATTTTTTATCAAAGATTTGATATGTCAATTTGACAATTGTTTAACAATATGTTAGTTAAATATGAAATGAATGATAATGCGTTATTGTTTTCCACAACAATGTATACGTTATTATTAAGAGTATGTTTTAGAAATGAAATATCTGACAACAATCTACAGAGACTCTATTTTTATTATGACTATAAGTTTCAATCTAATGGATGAAGATATTATAATTTCTAGAATTTTTTAAGTTGACCAAAGTTGAAAGCGTTGCATATTTTAAACAGTGTTTTTCTACAACATGCTTCTATCTTAATTTTTACTTAAAAGTAAAATCTAAAATCTGCTGGCCGAGAACATTTTAACAATTATGAACATAATTTTTTCCATAATTTCCGTTGTGTATTTTAGAGATACGGTTTTTTCATTTCACGAAGATGTAATCTCACCTAAAATATTATGCAGTGATTTTTTTATAAAATTAAATAAAATTAGATAAAACAATGAAAATGAAAACAAATTATCACAGAATGAAAGTAAGATTCAATTTAAAAATCGGTATCAATTCTCAAACTAAATTCTGAGTATTTGTAGAGTCGCTACCTCAAAAGATGAAGTAAGATGGAGAGAATTTGCATTTTCTTGCAAACAATCCCATTTTCAAGTTTTTGGTACGTATTTTACGACCCCGAGAAACTAGTACAAGGAATCGTTAAAAATAAGCGTTCGACGAAAAGATATTTGACGAAATAGTCTTCCTTGAAGAAAATAATTCATTTTAAAAACATTGTACATGAATTTTTGATAGCGTAATTAAATTTGGCGTGAAGGTACCGATGAAAAATGTTCGGCCCGAGAAAGTAACATTGTTCAGTAGAAAATTGCCGTGAAAATTTTCGGCCGAAAAATATTTCGGCCGAAAGTAACATTTGTTCGGCCGAAAAATTGCCGCTAGAAATTTTGGAGACCCGATTGTCACGAAAGTGTTACCCAGCTTCATGATTTTACCCACATGCAAGATTTTCTAAGCATAGTATTTCCTCAGATAGAGCTCGTTGCAAGGCTCATTGAGAGGGATTCCATCATAGTTGACTAAATCATAGGCACCTATGTGTAGCACACATTTGATGATGTAGGGTCCATGCCACATAGGTTCTAATTTTCCTTCTCCAAGTTTATCATGGTCTTGGTCATAGACTAGACTAGGACCAGATCTCCTTCTGTAAAAATGCAAGGTCGGACAGACTTATCATATTGAGTTTTGATGCATTTTTGATATGTCTCATTAATGAGAGAAACATAATGATGGGTCTCATCCAACTTTGCTAGATATAGGAAAATTTCCTCTTCGATAAAGGTGTGGGGCATGAGTTCTACGAATAGTGTTAAATATGAAATTTCACATTCAATTGGCAACATCGCTTCTAACCCATATACCAATTGGAAAGGTGTGAAACCAACGACAATTTTGATGGAAGTTCGATAGGCCCAGAATGTTGAGAAGAGTTGTAAATTCAAACAGGTTTTGTTCACCCCCACCATGCATTGAAGCATGGTTTTAAAGACTTTGTTGATGGCTTCAACTTGTCCATTGGATTGAGGATAATATATGGATGAGTTTTCATGTCGAAAACCCAATTTGGTACTCAATTCACTCATCATTTTATTTTGGAAATGAGATCCCTGATCATTTACGATAACTCATGGGACTCTGAATCTAGCGACGATGTGATTAAATACGAAAAGAGCAACAATTTGGCCATTGTTTAAGAATGTAGGCATAACCTCAACCCATTTAGTAAAATAATTGACTACGATGTGTTGGGCCCCAACAACCCCCTTCTTTTTATTTAACCAAAATCTAGGGTCCCTCGAAATTTTACTTGGATTATTCATTTGTTTCCCTTCGAATTGCTTGGATTGGATTGGTTTTCTTTGTTTATAGGTTGGTTTGATTTTATATTCTTTTCTTTTGTTTGGTTTGAATTTCATGAAATTTAAATGCCATTTCATTTTTCTTTCTACAGAGTTTTAATGTTGATGGACGAGCTTAATAATTTGATATTTTTTATTACGACACATATTTTCTATGACATTTGTTCACATTTGATCAAATTTGAATGAGGGAGAGGCGAACATAGAAATCTCAATTTAAACGAAAACTTTAATTTTTATCAACTTTAATTTTCGTTTAAATTATGATTATGTTTTCATCTTTTGCTCATTAACAATCATTTTCACAAAATCATTTGGTAGGTTTAATTAATTAAATTATTTTGTTAGTTTGCATATCATTTCAAAATAAAAATAAAATAATAAAAAGAAGAATTATTATCCTTCGTTTGATTTGGTGAAAACCCAAATTTGATATTTTTCTCCTCTCCATCAAGTTGAAGCTTCTAGAATTTTAAGATCATATTTGAAAGGAAAATATAAACAATGTTTGTTTAGAACTTATAGTTAGTTTAAATTCATTTTTGATTTTATTGTTCTAGATTTTGTTTTATTCACAATTTTTAGGTTATTAATTTGGGTTTATTTTTGTTTCACAGGTTTCTATTATCCGTTATTTGGTACGGATCTGATCATGGCTTGATTTTATTATCTAGAAACGTTCAATATAATTGATCCAAAAATAATATTGGATTGCTGCAAATAAATTATGAACAACAACAAATAAGATTTGGAAATGCGTTCAAGAACATAAAGACGATTTTGCGGGACTTGTTTCAGCCAAACCGTAAGGAATTTGAAGAACGGTTGAAAACCCATCTCCAAAATGGACCCATTTATCTTACATGCGGGAATTTTCCCAAACAAATGCACGATTTGAGAGATATTTGTGTCTCTTTATGATAAAAAGTTTAGGTGGCAGAAATTATTAGTGACGCCCAAACTGTTCATTCATTGTATAAATATATGAGAAAGTTCAGAGCCATAGGAGATCCAAGAAATCGTGAGGAGGATTTTTGTTCTTTCTCTTTTGTATATTCTTTATTTTGTAAACTTTTTTATTTTCAAATTTAGTAACAGATGGTTGGAATCTTTGGGAGAATGGACAAGTATTTTCAAAGAAGAATATGGAATTCTAGGTTGCTTAATGGATTTTCTCCTATGAGTAAAATGGTTTTATTTTCATTATAATATCTTCATATTCTTCGAATAATTGATTATGCATTGATTTAAATTAGCTTTAGTCTGTTTTATCAATACATGATTAATTTCTATCATTTATATATTAATTCTTTCCATCTTTAAGAGTCTATTATCCCAAAAGTTCTTTCTGGACCATATGATGAACATATTTTGTTGAAACTATATGAGAAAACAATTTACTCTTTGGATTTCTTCCTTTGTAGACTTTGCAGTGTTTTTGCGTTGTCTTCTCATGTAATTTCTTGACGTGAAATGTTATCTATGTCGAATTAGCTTTAGTTAGTTATGCACATAATATTTTATATCATGCTTTTCTTTATGTTGTTCATTATATTTTGGTTTAGTTTATATCTGTGACTAATCATCTATTCAAGTATTTTGAGTTTACATCTGATGCTATATAGCTGGTAACACCATTCCTAAAAATTGGAATTTCTTTCATTTCCAGTTATTGGACATTTCAAGGTCACAAGATATATAATTATTTGTCTTTCTGTTGTTATAAACTCGCTCCAGAATATGAAACACTTCCTTGAATTTCTTCAGGAAGTATTATGCTTTCTTTTGTCATAGGTTTACACTTGACACATGTTAAGAGGAGCTCATACAATACAGAGAGATGAATTTAGCTTAGTACTGCTGATCAATGAGAGGTTAGTAGGTGCATTGCTTTCTTTTATTCAGATTTGTTTATATATGAATGAGATGATGATTGCATTAATTAACTTTGACTATTTCTGTGTCATTGTTTCAATTGCATTTTCTTAGTATTTATTAGTTTAAAATATTTAAACATTAAAAAAACAAAAAGATTTATGTTCTTACTTTATCTTATTTTGAAACATTATTATGAACATTCACTTTCGCAAGATTTCAAGTAAAACTTGTAAACTGTATACAGATTGTTTATAATCATTTGTATATTCATGTTTATTTTTAATAAACATAAGTAAGTAATATATCATTTGTTATAATCATAGATTTAGATTAGTTTATTTCTTTTAATATTTTTAGGACTTTAGTTGGCTAACAGAGCCATTAAACCTGTTGGGTCATTTCATTCCAAACGACTTGGGTTAATTAGACAACCCCGGTCCGGATTTGACCTTCTAGTTGATAGTGTGTCATTTACGCTCGTCAAAAAATGGCACTAGAAGGAGGACCAAGGTAAATTTAATGATTAAATGTTTCACCCCTCAACCTATCATAATTCCAGATTTAACAATTTTTTCTTATTTGTCAACTTGAAATTCACTAGAAGGCAAGCCAGACTGACAAGCTGGCCTTTCACGAGTCTTTATTTTGAATGTATTTAATTCCCCATGGCTCCCCAAATCACTGTGTTGGAACATTATTTCCACTTCTCATTACCTGATATTCCCAATGAGACAGTCTCTCGCTTGTCCAAACTCACCTTTGATGGTGGGGGGGATGTATCTGCAAAATACCATCTTAACAAGTTTTGGTGTAAATGCATCAAACATGATATTTCCGATTTAAAGGTTTTATGCAGATTGTTCACTTTTACTTTTAGGGGTTGGATTAAACATTGGTTTGAGTCTTTTCCAGCATTAAACATTACTGATTGGTTTCAGTTTGTATATGATTTTTTAGATTCTTTTGAAAACTATGATTACAATCAATTATGTGAAGAATTTCAGACTTTACTAATCAATGACAATTTATCTCCAGAAGGCTTTTCAACAAGAATCCATCATGTTCTCTATAAATTTAATCTTGATGACATGCCATTTGTACTAAATCTCCTCTATGATGCTTGCGTCCCTTTCATCCAGTCATATTCAATTGCGAATGATGAAATGGTTACAAATCATATCACTCAATTGCGAGAAGAATTGTGTTCGCAGGATGCAAGGAATCCATCTGAAAATTTTGAACAAGAAAAGGAGGTAGAACCTATTGAAAATATTCTTACTGACAATCAAATTGGTTTTTCCTCTGAATTATTGTATACTCAGCCCTCAACCATCGTGGAAGAAGATTTGATGTTGGGTCAAGGTGAATGTCCATATTCTTCTAACTCTTTCTCTAATCAGTAATTAAATTCAGTTATTGAAGAACACTTAGGTGATGAAAATGATCTTAAGCATTCTAACTTTCCAATTAAACTGATTAGAGATGTAGATCTGCAATTGGAAGAAGAAACCTTAAACCTTCATCGAAAAATCATACCTTATCCACAAGAAAGATTAGATGTTTGTCATGAAAGTTTTGAATTATCTATCACACAGGAGACAAATTTAGATGATCATATTATGTTGAAGAATTTATCACCAAAACAGAGTGAAATTTTTAAGGAAAGTGAAGAAGAATGTCTTGAGAATACCATTGCTAAATATCATATCTCAAGAGATTATTTTCATGTGTCCATTTCAAATTCCTTTTACTCTTTATATCCCGATCTCTTCTTAGATTATGGTGGACATGATATTTTACCTACGATATCTTACTATTTTACGTCACAATCAGATCTTTTCAATATGCCAAGATTTGGTGAAATTAATTCCAAACATAACATTTATGAAGTCAGATTTGATGCTCTTTCACTTTCATCACTCACATGGGAAAAAGACATGTTGCAAGATGATTTTACATGATATATTTTTGAAAAAGGCAATGCAGTCATTCTTATGGAGATCAAATATTCTATATTGCATATTCGTTCTTTGATTAGTTCAAATTTTAATGTTTATGCTTCACATTTTGAAACAATCAATCTCATCAAAGGAAGCGTTCAAACCAATGATCTAATTGATGTCATAAATCCTCTGATGATGTGTTCCCCATTGATATATCCATTTCATCGAAGTCATAGTTTGCATCCTAATTTTTATGACAAGATCTTAGAATGGCTTGAAGATTCATATCTAAAAAATCTTCATAATAATATAAAGTTGTGCTTGCTTTGTTTCTACCTAAATATATAGGAAGTAAGCATGACATGATTTTTTTAGATCCTCCATGTGAAGAAATGGATGAACACTTGGAGAATTGTCAAGCAGATGGGGCACTTCGGCCTTGGATGATGGTTATTTCAGGTCCCCATAATATGACAGGTTTTCCAAAATTACTTACACTCTTCCATGCCATTATGACCCATATCATGACAAGATTGCAGAATGGTTGCAGGATTCATACATCAAGAAGTTTCAAAAAAATGGTAAGGTCATGCTTGTTTTGTTACTAAAAGAGCATATAGGAGTTAAGCATGACATATTTCTTTTATATTTGCAAGTACTACATTCTTTTATTTTGATTTTCGATTTTCTATGCCTTGAAGGATTTAATATGCTCTTGTGGCTGCACTGGAAATACGATTTTACTTAGAATTTTGATTTATTTAGTAGTTTAGAGTAGGTTTACGAGTAGGTTTCATTTAGTTTTATTTTCCAGTGTTTCTCTTTGTAATAATGCAGTTATCAAGACTTATGTTTTTGAAAGAAATTCAAAACAGTTCAAACAATTTCTGATGTTAAGGTTCAACTCAGATAATTGATTTGTAAGTTAGTTGAGTACTATGAAATCCTAAACAGTCTTTGTCAGAGTATTGCCCCTGAAATGTGTCAAGATCTTTGGAAATTACGATTATCCTTAGACTTTTTACGCTGTCCATATTCTTAAGGAACCACTTTTAAGTGCTTCCCCATACTCTAGATGATTTCTTAAATGAAATCTAAAATCTCTAAACCATGATCAAACTTCTAGTCTTGAAAGAAAAATAAAAATAAAAAAATTGATCAATTGTTGACATGTATTGCAATTAACCTCTACTATCACCCTGCTCTCTTTGTCATCAATAAATCTATAATTGTATTATTATTTAAAAGTGGCATAAGAGGGTTGGAAGCACTTAAGTGTGGGAAGTGTGTGTAAACCCGTCAGGGTACTGAACAGGCTCGTTGGTAGCGGGTAAATGCACACATGATACCAAGACAACTCCGTTGGGGTACTGAACAGGATTGCTGTCAGCGAAGCAATGTCGAGTTGAGAGGTAGCAAATATATGCTTTTAAATTAAATTTTATGGAAGTATACATCATGTGGATACAACTATTGGATGGGATTAAAACATTTTAGTGGGTTAAATGACATCCCTACCGAGGCTATGGATGTCTACTGGCAACAATGGCTCTGTCAACGGTATTGAAGTCCTTTTATAAACATCATGACTCTTTGATTTAAAAACAAATTCAAGTTATTATCCTCTGTAAAATCATTCTTTTCTTCTTTTTTGATAGTTTTCTATAAATCTGAGCTAGTCTTAACATTGTGTAATATTAAAGTGGATTTGTTTCAAAGCAGCTTAAAATTATAACCAAGTCTTATTCTTCTTCCCTGCGATGAATGTTTAATAGGTCAGAGATAACTGTTTCACCTAGTAAGTGACCATTTGTTGGGCCCCAACAACCCCCTTCTTTTTCTTTAATCAAAATCTATCCCCCCTTAGAATTTTACTTGGATTCTTCATTTGTTTCCATTTGAATTGATTGGATTGGTATTGGTTTGCTTTGTTTCGAGGTTAGTTTGATTTTATATTCCTTTCTTTTGTTTGGTTTGAATTTCATGAAATTTAAATGCCATTTCGTTTTTCTTTATACAAAGTTTTAATGTTGATGGACGAGCTTCATAATTTGGGAGTTTTTATTACGACACATCTTTTCTATGACATTTGTTCACATTTGATCAAATTTGAATGAGGGAGAGACAAACATAGAAATATTAATTTAAACGAAAACCTTAATTTTTATCAACTTTTACTTTCGTTTAAATTGTGATTATGTTTTCGTCTTTTGCTCATTAACAATCATTTTCACAAAATCATTTGGTAGGTTTAATTAATTAAATTATTTTGTTAGTTTTCATCTCATTTCAAAATAAAAATAAAATAATAAAAAAAAGAAGTATCTATCATTTGTTTGATTTTGTGAAAACCCAAAATTGATGTTTTCCTCCTCTCCATCAACTTGAAGCTTCTAGAAGTTTAAGATAATATTTGAAAGGAAAATATAAACAATGTTTGTTTAGAATTTATAGTTAGTTTAAATTCATTTTTTATTTTATTGTTCTAGATTTTATTTTATTCACAATTTTTAGGTTTATTTTTGTTTCACAGGTTTCTATTATCAGTTATTTGGTACGGATCTGATCATGGCTTGATTTTATTATCTAAATACGTTCAAGATAATTGATCCAAAAATAATATTATATTGTTGCAAATAAATTATGAACAACAACCGATAAGATTTGGAAATGCGTTCAAGAACAGACAAACAATTTTGCGGGACTTGTTTCAGCCAAACTGTAAGGAATTTGAAGAAACAGTTGAAACCCCATCTCCATAATGGACTCATTTATCTTACACGCGGGAATTGTCCCAAAAAAATGCACGATTTGAGAGATATTTGTGTCTGTTTACGAGGAAAATTTCAGGTGCCGGAAATTATTAGTGACGCCCAGACTGTTCATTCATTGTATAAAATATGAGAAAATTCAGAGCCATAGGAGATCCAAGAAATTGAGAGGAGGATTTTTATTCTTTCTCTTTTGTATATTATTTCTTTTGTAAACTTTTTTCTTTTCAAATGGAGTAACGGATGGTTGGAATCTTTGGGAGAATGTACAAGTATTTTCAAAGATGAATATGGAATTCCAGGTTGCTTAATGGATTTTGTCCTGTGAGTAAAATGGTTTTATTTTCATTATAATATCTTCATATTCTTTGAATAAATGATTATGCATTGATTTAAATGAGCTTTAGTCTGTTTTATCAATACATGGTTAATTGCTATAATTTATATATTAATTCTTTCAATCTTTAAGAGTCTATTATCCCAAAAGTTCTTCCTGGACCATATGATGACTATATTTTGTTGAAACTATATGAGAAATAAATTTACTCTTTGGATTTTGTCCTTTGTAGACTTTGCATTGTTTTTTCATTGTCTTCTCATGTAATTTCTTAATGTGAAATGTTATCTGTGTCGAATTAGCTTTAGTTAGTTCTGGACATAATATTTTTTTTATCATGCTTTTCTTTATGTTGTTCGTTATCTTTTTGTTCAGTTTATATCTGTGACTGATCATCTATTCAAGTATTTTGAGTTTACATCTGATGCTAGATAGCTGGTAACACCATTCCTAAAAATAGGAATTTCTTTCATTTTTCAGTTATTGGACATTTCAAGGTCACAAGATATATAATTATTTGTCTTTCTGTCATTATAAACTCGCTCCAGAATATGAAACACTTCCTTGAAATTCTTCAGGGATTATTATGCTTTCTTTTGTCATAGGTTTACACTTGACATAGGTTAAGAGGAGCTCATACAATACAGGGAGATGAATTTAGCTTAGTACTTTTGATCAGTGAGAGGTTAGTAGGTGCATTACTTTCTTTTATTCCGATTTGTTTATATATGAATGAGATGATGATTGCATTAATTAGCTTTGATTGTTTCTGTGTCATTGTTTCGATTGTATTTGCTTAGTATTTATTACCTTAAAATATTTAAACATTAAAAAAAACAAAAAGATTTATGTTCTTACTTTATCGTATTTTGAAACATTATTATGAACATTCATTTTTGCAAGATTTCAAGTAAACCTTGTAAACTATATATAGATTGTTTATAATCAATTGTATAGTCATGTTTCTTTTTAATAAACATTAGTAAGTAATATATCATTTTTTAGAGTCATAGCTTTAGATTAGTTTATTTCTTTTACTGTTTTTAGGACTTTAATTAGCTAACAAAGCCATTAAACCCATTGGGTCATTTCATTCCAAACAGCTTGGGTTAATTAGACAACCTCGGTCCAGATTTGACCTTCCAATTGATGGTGTGCCATTTACGCCTGTCAAAAAATGGCGCTAGAAGGAGGGCCAAGTTAAATTTAATGATTAAATGTTTCACCCCTTAGCCTGTCATAATTCCAGATTTAACAATTTTTTCTTCTGTGTCATCTTGAAATGCACTAGAAGGCATGCCAGACTAACAAGCTAGCCTTGCATGAGTCTTTGTTTTGAATGTATTTAACTCCCCATGGCTCCCCAAATCACTATGTTGGAACATGATTTGCACTTCTCATTACCTGATATTACCAACGAGACAATCTCTCGCTTGTCCAAACCCACCTTTGATGGTGGGGGGGATGTATCTCCAAAAGACCATCTTAACAAGTTTTGGTGTAAATGCATCAAACATGATATTTATGATTTAAAGGTTTTATGCAGATTGTTCTTTTTTACTTTTAGGGGTCAGATTAAACATTGGTTTGAGTCTTTTCCAGCATATCACATTATTGATTGGTTTAAGTTTGTAGATGATTTTTTAGATGCTTTTGAAAACTATGATTACAATCAATTATGTGAAGAATTTCATAATTTACTAATCAATGACAATTCATATCCAGAAGGATTTTCAACAAGAATCCATCATGTTCTCTGTAAATTTAATCTTGATGACATGTCATTTGTACTAAATCTCCTCTATGATTCTTGCGTCCCTTTCATCCAGTCATATTCAATAATGAATGATGAATTGGTTACAAATCATAACACTCATTTGCGAGAAGAATTTTGTTCGCAGGATGAGAGGAATCCATCCGAAAATTTGGAACAAGCAAGGGAAGTAGAACCTATTGAAAAGGTTCTTACTAACAATCAAATTGGTTTTTCCTCTGAATCATTGTATAGTCAGCCCTCGACCATAGTGGAAGAATATTTTATGTTGGGTCAAGGTGAATGTCCATATTTTCTAACTCTTGCTCTAATCAGTACTTAAATTCAGTTATTGAAGAACACTTAGGTGATGAAAATGATTTTAAGCATTCTAACATTCCAATGAAATTGATTGGATATGTAGATCTACAATTGGAAGAAGAAACCTTAAACCTTCTTCCAAAAATCATACTTTATCCACATGAAAGATTAGATGTTTGTCATGAAAGTTTTGAATTATCTATCATACAGTAGACAAATTTAGATGATCATATTATGTTGAAGAATTTATCACCAAAACAGAGTGAAAGTTTTAAAGAAAGTGAAGAAGAATGTCTTGAGAATACCATTGCTAAATATCATAGCTCAAGAGATTCTTTTCACGTGTTCATTTCTGATTCCTTTTACTCTTTATGTCCTGATCTCTTCTTAGATTCTGGTGGACATGATACTTTACCCATGGTATCTTACTCTTTTCTGTCACAATAAGATCTTTTTAATATGCCAAGATTTGGTGAAATTAATTCCAAACATAACATTTATGAAGTCAGATTTGATGTTCTTTCACTTTCATCACTTGCATGGAAAAAAGGCACGTTACAAGATGATTTTACACGATTTATTTTTGAAAAATAAATGCACTCATTTTTATGGAGATCGAATATTCTACATTTCATATCCATTCTTTAATTAGTTTGAATTTTAATGTTTATGCTTCACATTTTGAAACGATCAATCTCATCAAAGGAAGCGTTCAAACGAATGATCTAATTGATGTCATGAATCCTCTTATGATGTGTTCTCCATTGATATATCCATTTCATCGAAGTCATAGTTTGCATCCTAATTTTTATGACAAGATCTTAGAATGGCTTGAAGATTCCTATCTAAAAATTCTTCATAATAAAGATAAAGTTGTGCTTGCTTTGTTTCTACCTAAATATATAGGAAGTAAGCATGACATGATTTTTTTAGATCCTCCATGTGAAGAAATGGATGAACACTTCGATAATTGTCAAGAGGATGGGGCACTTCGGCCTTGGCTGATGGTTACGTGAGGTGCTCATAATATTGACAAGTTTTCCAAAATTACTTGCACTCTTCCATGCCATTATGACCCATATCATGAGAAGATTGCATAATGGTTGGAGGATTCATACATCAAGAAGTTTCAAAAAAATGGTAAGGTCGTTCTTGTGTTTTTTTTAAAACAATATATAGGAGGTAAGCATGCCATATCTTTTGTATATGCAATTATTACATTCTTTTATTCTGATTTTCGATTTTCTATGCCTTGCAGGATTGAAGATGCTCTTGTGGCTACACTGGAAATACAATTTTACTTATCATTTTGATCTATTTAGTAGTTTAGAGTAGGTTTCCTTTAGTTTTATTTCTCAGTGTTTCTCTTTGTAATAATGCAGTTATGGACACAAGTGGGCACACCAAGAGAACCATACTATGAATGTTGTCAGGGAAGTCCACTTTAAATCTTTTTGTCTCTGCTTTTTTTGAATATTTATTTTCAAAAATGCAGTATCATCACGAAAATTTTAAATGGAAAGTAAAGAGATAAGTAAATTTGAACTATCAATTCAACCCTGACCCAAGGTGCCATGAGTAGGACTACACTCATATTAGTAAGGATTTTTCAATTTTCTTTTAGTCTCTTTTATTTTTAATAATAATGCTTGGTCAAAGTAACATATTATGCATCACTATCTTAAGAAAAGAACTTGATCGCACACAAGATTTTGTATGATTTAGTTCTTCCTTTATTTTACAGTTGGATGCTAGTAGATCCCAAAGATCGGGTTTATCTTTGGCCAAAATTGTTTCTCAAAGTGTGCTTTTGCTAGTTCGATTTTGTTTGTTTTGATATACTTCTGATTTTGAATCCCATTAATAAAATCTAATTCAGTTTGATGTGTGTGTGTGTGTGTGTGTGTGTGTTTTCTTTCTTTGATTGAACTTTCTTCTTGTCTGTCTTTTTGAATAATTATATTTCTGATCAAAGAATGATTGTCGAAGGAAGCATTCATTTCAAGACTTATGTTTTTGAAAGCAATTTGAAACAATTCAAACAATTTCTGATGTTAAGGTTCAACTCAGATAATTGATTTGTAAGTTAGTTGAGTACTATGAAATCCTAAACGGTCTTTGTCAGAGTATTGCCCCTGAAATGTGTCAAGATTTTTGGGAATTACGATTATCCTTAGACTTTTTACGCCGTCCATATTCTTAAGGAATAACTTTTAAGTGCTTTCCCATTCTCTAGATGATTTCTTAAATGAAATCTAAAATCTCTAAACCATGATGAAACTTCCAGTTTTGAAAGCAAATAAAAAAAATTAAAAAATGATCAATTGTTCACATGTATTGCAATTAACCTCCAGTATCACCCTACTCTCTTTGTCATCAATAAATCTATAATTGTATTATTATTTAAAAGTGGCATAAAAGGGTTGGAAGCACTTGAGTGTGGGAAGTGTGTGTAAACCTGTTGGGGTATTGAACATGCTCGTTGGCAACGGGTAAATGCACACATGATACGAAGACAACTTCGTTGGTGTACTGAATAGGCCTGCTGCCAGCGAAGAAATGTCAGGTTGAGAGGTAGTAGGTATATGCTTTTAAATTAACTTTTATGGAAGTATACATCATGTGGATACAACTATTGGATGGGATTAAATCATTTGAGTGGGTTAAATGACATCCCTGCCAAGGCTATGGACGCCTGCTGGAAGCAGTGGCTCTATCAATGGTATTGAAGTCCTTTTATAAATATCGTCACTCTTTGATTAAAACACAACTTCAGGTTATTATCCTCTGTAAAAGCATTCTTTTCTTCTTTTCTGATATTTTTCTATAAATATGAGCTAGTCTTAACATTATGTAATATTAAAGTGGATTTGTTTCAAAGCAACTTAAAATTATATCCAAGTCTTATTCTTCTTCCCTGCGATGAAAGTTTAATAGGTCAGAGATAACTGCTTCACCCAGTAAGTCTCCATTTGTTGGGCCCCAACAACCCCCTTCTTTTTCTTTAATCAAAATCTAGGGTCCCTCGAAATTTTACTTGGATTCTTCATTTTTTTCCCTTTGAATTGATTGGACTGGTATTGGTTTGCTTTGTTTCGAGGTTGGTTTGATTTTATATTCCTTTCTTTTTTTTGGTTTGAATTTCATGAAATTTAAATGCCATTTCGTTTCGCTTTCTACAGAGTTTTAATGTTGATGGCCGAGCTTCCTAATTTGGGAGGTTTTATTACTACACATATTTTCTATGACATTTGTTCACATTTGATCAAATTTGAATGGGGGGAGAGACAAACATAGAAATCTTAATTTAAGCAAAAACCTTAATTTTTATCAACTTTTACTTTCGTTTAAATTATGATTATGTTTTCGTCTTTTTCTCATTAACAATTATTTTCACAAAATCATTTGGTAGGTTTAATTAATTAAATTATTTTGTTAGTTTGCATCTCATTTCAAAATAAAAATAAAATAATAAAAAAAAGAATTATCTATCATTTGTTTGATTTTGTGAAAACCCAAAATTAATATTTTTCTCCTCTCCATCAACTTGAAGCTTCTAGAATTTTAAGATCATATTTGAAAGGAAAATATAAACAATGTTTGTTTAGAACTTATAGTTAGTTTAAATTCATTTTTGATTTTATTGTTCTAGATTTTGTTTTATTCACAATTTTTAGGTTATTAATTTAGGTTTATTTTTGTTTCACAGGTTTCTATTATCCGTTATTTGGTACGGATCTGATCATGTCTTGATTTTATTATCTAAATACGTTCAATATAATTGATCAAAAAATAATATTGGATTGCTGCAAATAAATTATGAACAACAACAGGAAATGCGTTCAAGAACAGACAAACAATTTTTCGGGACTTGTTTCAGCCAAACCGTAAGGAATTTGAAGAAACGGTTAAAAACCCATCTCCAAAATGGACCCATTTATCTTCAAAGTGGGAATTGTCCCAAAAACATGCACTATTTGAGAGATATTTGTGTCTCTTTATGAGGAAAATTTCAGGTGGCAAAAATTATTAGTGATGCCCAGACTATTCATTCATTGTATAAATATATGAGAAAGTTCAGAGCCATAGGAGATCCAAGAAATTGAGAGGAGGATTTTTATCCTTTATCTTTTGTAAACTTTTTTCTTTTCAAATGGAGTAACGGATGGTTGGAATCTTTTGGAGAATGGACAATTATTTTCAAAGAAGAATATGGAATTCTAGGTTGCTTAATGGCTTTTGTTCTGTGAGTAAAATGATTTTATTTTCATTACAATATCTTCATATCTTTGAATAATTGATTATGCATTGATTTAAATTAGCTTTAATCTATTTTTATCAATACATGGTTAATTTCTATCATTTATATATTAATTCTTTTAATCTTTAAGAGTCTATTATCCCAAAATTTCTTCCTGGACCATATGATGAACATATTTTGTTGAAATTATATGAGAAAGCAGTTTGCTCTTTGTATTTCATCCTTTGTAGACTTTGCAGTTTTTTGTCATTGTCTTCTCATGTAATTTCTTGATGTGAAATGTTTTCTGTGTCAAATTAACTTTAGTTAGTTCTGCACATAATATTTTATATCATGCTTTTCTTTATGTTGTTCATTATCTTTTGGTTTAGTTTATATCTGTGACTGATCATCTATTCAAGTATTTTGAGTTTACATCTGATTCTAGATAGCTAGTAACACCATTCCTAAAAAATGAAATTTCTTTCATTTTCAGTTATTGGATATTTCAAGGTCACAAGATATATAATTATTTGTCTTTCTGTCGTTATAAACTCGCTCTAGAATATGAAACACTTCCTTGAATTTCTTCAGGAAGTATTATTCTTTCTTTTGTCATAGGTTTACACTTGACATGGGTTAAGAGGAGCTCATACAATAAATGGAGATGAATTTAGCTTAGTACTGCTGATCAGTGAGAGGTTAGTAGGTCCATTGCTTTCTTTTATTCAAATTTGTTTATATATGAATGGGACGATGATTGCATTAATTAGCTTTGATTGTTTATGTGTCATTGTTTCAATTGTATTTGCTTAGTATTTATTAGTTTAAAATCTTTAAACATTAAAAAAAAAAAATATTTATGTTCTTACTTTATCTTATTTTGAAACATTATTATGAACATTCATTTTCGCAAGATTTCAAGTAAACCTTGTAAACTGTATATAGATTGTTTATAATAATTTGTATATTCACAATTCTTTTTAATAATCATTAGTAAGTAATATATCATTTGTTAGAATCTTAGCTTTAGATTAGTTTATTTATTTTACTATTTTTAGGACTTTAGTTGGCTAAGAGAGCCATTAAACCTGTTGGGTCATTTCATTCCAAACGACCTTGGTTAATTAGACAACCCCAGTCCGGATTTGACCTTCCAGTTGAAGGTGTGTAGTTTACGCCTGTCAACACGATGATAATATAACCATGCCCCCCGACTGAGATAAGATCACATTGCAGGAAATCGATGCCTAATTTTTCAAAGGGGTCGATGTCGATAATTGGATGTAGCAGAGAAGGGTGGGTACGTGATTTCTTGTGAAACATTTGACAGGGTGGGAATTTTTTGATGGCATCGATACAATATTTAAAACTGGATGGCCAAAAATAACTTGCACGTAATATCTTCTGGGATGTAGCCATTCCAGAGATATGACCACCACAAGCTCCTAAGTGATAGTCATCTAAGACACTTGTATCCTATTCATGGGTCAAACAATGTTGTAGAAAAATATCAGTACCACAGAAATATAAAGTGTTTCCAACAATAAGGTAATATTTTGAATGATCTCGAATGCGGTGTCGGTCATCACGTGAAATATCTGGGCGAAAGCATTGGGTATGGTGATATAAGAGAGTGTCTCCATACCAGGGATCAAATATATTGATAAGGAACAATGAATCATCTGGAAGGGAATCATTGGGCTCAATGTCCTCATCAAGATGGGGAAGATCACAAATCAACTTAGCAAAAACCAATGATTTATTTTCTTTAGATTTGGTAAACTCGAGATCAAATTCCTAAAGAATGATGATCCATTTTGAATATTTCCCCCCAAGTACTTGACGAGTCAAGATATGGTACATGTGGTTCAATTCAATAATAACCATGGTAGTGTGAAGTAATATGTAGTGTCAAAATATTTGGACAATGATGACTGCTGCCAAAGCCAAATTATAAACATGCGCATATCAAAGTTCAGGATTAGAAAGGATCTTACTTAAATAATATATCACATGTTTTGTACCATCGTTGTCCTCTTAAACTATCTCCATGGAAATATTGGAAGTAGAGGTGACTAAGTAAAGGATATAATCTCTCGTGTAGTTAGGGGGGTGTATAAATGTTGTATGCATTAAATCATGTTTGAGAGCGTCAAATGAGTTTTGAGAAAGTTCATCCCAGATGAAAGGGACATTCTTCTGCAACATTCTCATGAACCCTTTCGTGATTTCTGCGTAATTACAGATGAAACGACGTAGAAATTTTTCCTTCCCTTGCAATCTTTGGAGTTAGGTAATGTTGTTGGGAGAAGGTAAAGAGAGGATATCTTTCACTTTTAATGGATTCACCATAATACAATCTTTGGATACTACGAAACCTAGGACTCTCCCTGATTTGAAAACAAAAATGCATCTGTGGGGATTCAAGCGTATGTTATAATACTGACATTTAAGAAAAAATTCTCTCAGATGACGAAGATGATCTTTTCAATGAGCTGGAAATTCATCGAGGTAGGGATCAACAATATGCTTGATATCATGGAAAGTGTACGACATAGGCCACTGAAAAGTGGCTCCAACATTTTTAAGGCCAAAGGGTAACTTACAATAAGAGAAGGTTCCCCATGGGAAGATGAAGGTTGTATTATGTTGATCAACTGGTAAAATATCTATCTGGTTGTAGCCTAAGAAGCCATCCATAAAAGAAAATATTACACTTTTGGTGCAATTATCGATAATTTGGTCGATGAAGGGTGTAGGGTAATTTTGTTTTGTATAAGACTTATTGAGATCCCTATAGTCAACACAAACTTGAATTGTCTCTTGTTTATTTGTGACCAGAATGATGTTAGACACCCATTCAGTCAGAAGTATGGGGTAAATGAAACTGGATTTCAATAATTTTTCCACTTCTGCATTTATTGCCGAGGTTTTCCTAGGATGGACAAGAAGAAGTTTTTGTCGTACAGGTTTAGCTTTAGGGTAAATTTTAATTTCATGCAGAATGGTCGAAGGATCGATTCCTAGCATTTCTTCATATCTCTAGGAAAAAATATCATGGAATTATTTAAATAAGGTAGTGTAGTTTTGAATTTCTTCAGTTGAACATTTCGTGCCTACTTGTATATTTTCATTGACACCCTCTTTTTCTGATATGTCTATGCCGACAGTTTGCGAAATGTTTCTTAAATTTCCCTCGGAGATAGTATCCCGAGTAAGTATCAGATATTAAGGATTATATATAGTACCATATGGAAAACTAGATTGAATATTTTCCTTGATTTCATCCAAAATTGGAAGAAAGGATGAGAGGTGGTGGTTATCATCCCAAGGTGCTCTTCGATACTAATCATTTCCATTATAGATTCGTCGGATGGAAAATATGTAGGATGTAATCAAAGGTCGATGATAAGGAATTCAACCAAGATGGCAATGGATAAGAATTCGATGCCACAAAATATTGGTCTTCAAGTGAAGGAGAGGTGGATTGAGTGGTGTTATATTTGGCCTCTGCTGGGCTAAGTGACATACTGTCACCTAACGTATCAAATTCTAAAGGACTACGCATGATCCAAGGATCATATTATTCGAGGGATTGATATGCCATGGTGGTATCATATTTATCATTGCAATATGTTGTGAAGTTTGAGGAATGGGTGTGGGGAAAGTTCCCATGAGAGAAGAATATTTCAGTAAACTCACCCATACACTTCTTTAAGTAATCATTGAGTCCCCCAAAAATGGAATATTGTTGGTGGTTTGGCTGCGAGCATCAGGTGTACAATAATCTAACTAAGCGATCGTAACTATTTTTCCTTGATGAGGAAACTGGACACATTGAAAAAATCAAAGAGGAAACAACAATCATAGCATAAATCCAACTTCTTCTAAGCAACAAGTTATAATCTAAAGGAGCGTTGACTACTTTCACATCAACATAAACAATTTCCGCCCCAATTGTATGACTAATGATTGCAACATTCCATAAGGTTTGAAACCTCATCCATCAAATACTTTCAACATGGTAGGAGATTGATTAAGACCTAGCGATTTGAGACCTTTCCAACAGGATAAGGACATGACACAAGTCGATGCTCCTTCATCCAATATAGTGCGATGAATGTGTTGATTGTGAACAACAACTTCTATTTGAAACACAAGTTGGTGAGAGAGCCTCGATTTATAATCGTTTAGGTTAAAGGTGATAGTATTGGATGACTTAGGATCTATAGCTCCAATGGATACCAAGAGAGTCCTACGCTGACTAGGGAAGTTTTGTAGAACTTCGGGTGCTAACATTACACAAAGGGATTGAGTCATATATTCAACTATGTTGTAGTTCTGGGCAACACGAGAGTTGGGATTAAAGGTTGATATTTGAATGGTACTCTTGGGAAAACATAGTATGGAGTCAAAATTTGGTTTCTCAATATGGAGAGGTTCAGACGGAGGGGTAACATAAGTGGAAGGTGGATCAGTCACGGTTCCATTAGTTAAACTTTATTTATGTAACGACCCCAATCATTACGACTACAAGCAATGCAAGCAAGTGCAATTTTTTTTTTTTTTTTAAATAGGAAGGCAACATGACATCTGTTAAACACTCGACTTGATGACGAACACAATGCACGCATATCAAGCAATAGAAAAAAATGAATCAACATGTTAGCACATAATGCAACTGAACGAAAACATGTGACAATCAAAGGACCAATGAAAGCGACTACCCGCCTGACATGAGAAAGACAACATATACACACTAGAAGACAACATCAACCGCCCAAAACAATGGCTTCGTCGACCAGGAACTAGAACCTCTACGTCGCACAAAACCCAACACCTTAAGGTGTTACAAAACCTAGTACCAACAACCGTTACAATGAAAAAACACCCACATCGAGAAGCACAAACTCAGGCCAAGTTATTATTTGCCTCTATTCATCAGGGCACACAATGATCCCCTCAATAGGAATCATGTCGTCTCAAGGAGATAGGCGTGACAGTAACCCTTGTGCAACATAACTTATCCATACCTAGATCCAAGTAAAGTTTTAGCGTGCTAGGAGACCGAAATAACTGACAAGAAGACTACACCCATGCCCACCCAAGCAACAGGTCGACAAGAAGCAAAATGAAATCACTCAATTTAATTGCGTGAGCTATTAAACGACTTCATCAATCAACCATAACCCATTATCCATTCATCATGATGTCTAAGTGCGAAGGAATGAACTAAAATAAAAGTTATCATTACCATAACGTGTCCCAACTATGACCAAGAATGTGAACTATTAACATTGTTACTATTATCACAAAGTTATCATAAAGGTGGACTAAAATCTCTAACATTGATATCGCTGTCCCAAATAATATTCGGTCCAATCGTACTTGCTGTCTATACAAAATAAGAGCTAATGAAGATGTTAACACTAATGAAATATAATGATGACATTGCTGTCTAAATATAGGGCTATCCCTTAATGAGGTTGCTGTCTAATGAAATAATTAACAGTTAGAAAAGGAAATTAACAAGGAATTAGATTATGTATAGTTGTCATGAATATTTACTGCATTAACTCACTGTCTAAAGAATCCTTACTGTCATACCACAAATTAAATCAAATATAAGTTGTTGTCATTCAACGTATGTGCTCGCTTCCTAGTGAATCTTCCTGGTTATTCAACAATTTAAATTCAAGGTAGAAAGTTTGTGTCAAACGATGATAGTGCTAATTCAATTACTATTCTATATTCTATTCACTGTCTATCATACAATTCATGTCGTTGTCTATGTAAAAGAGGGTTCACTATCTATTCAATAGATGGAAACATTGTCTTGATACATGACAATCCACTGTCCACTAACATATAAAATTTTGTCTTAAATTATGAGAATTTCTATAACATATGATACAATATGAGAATTACTAGTATACAACATCCAATAATATAAGAATCACTATTATACAACATCAAATAATATAAACATCTCTATAATACATCATCCAATAAGGGATTGTTGCCATAGGACGTATGAAATCGCTTACCCACATATTAAGAATGTTGTCAGTGTATTAAAATGCAACCAAGGTACATGTAAAACTCAGAGTAAGTTAAATGATGATGCTGGCAGGTAATAAATAGGTGAATAAATATATGGAATGATTTCAGTGAATATCACTAAATTGCTGTCATTTAATTCATGGAAATGCTATTAGTAAATATCATGGACACTCTGTCATTTAATTCATATGGAATAAATCTATGGATACACTGCCATTTAATTCATGGAACGCTGCCAATAAATATCATGGAAATGCTTATCATTTAATTCATATGGAATAAATCTATGGAGATGCTTCCATTTAATTCATGGAACGCTGTCAATAAATATCATGGAAACGCTTGTCATTTAATTCATATGGAATAAATATAGGGAAACAATGTCATTTGATTTATGGAATAAATGTATGGAAACATTGTCATTTAGATAATGTTACTATGTCTACAGAAGTCACAGGGAATGGCTGTGAAGTTGTTAGGTGAATGGATGGGTAGATATTGGATGTGGAGAAAATCGTGGGGAGTGACTACGTGGAACTCCGACTGAGTAGAACAATGACTACATAGGAAAATCACAGGTCATAAACAAGTGGTGCAGAAAAAACACTGTCAGGATAAAAATATGAGATACACAGCATCAAGTGCAAAGCAAACCCACACAGACATACACTTGTTGTCAACCAAAGAATAGGCACCTTCTATTCATATTACTGTCGCCAATAATATAAGCACCCCAACAACAAGTAAAAAGAATCGATTTGGGTGAAAACAAAATGGGTAAAAAGGGCTTGGGTAAAAACGAATCAACTAGTCACACAATGGATATTTTAACAAATAAAAAAAATGAAATCACAGTGGGCACAATAACTCTGGATCAAGGTTAAAAAGAACGGTTCTATAACGCCCCCATTTACATAACAAATGCATCACCATTTACATAGTAAAAACACAGGCAGTCAAGGTAATTCAAGGCATAAATTAACTGTCATTCAAGTGTAAAAATGCAGTCAATATATACATTAAAACGATTTCATTCCCATATTAATAACACTGAGATTTTACCAATCAAGAGCTGGAAACTGTCATTAAAATTGCAGAGAATAAAATGCCATCCAAAAACACATAGGTGATATTAAAAACATAGAGAGTATTAAGTTGTTCGTAGAGAGAAATGTTAAACAATACGCATATAGGCTCAATCACAAGAAGGCGCAAGCCATTCATTCAACCATGAATCAATAAACCGAAAGGATAAGTAATGGGTAGACAACTGGGTAAGACTTTATCCTTCGCTCATCATCCATGCACATAAAAGCAGGGCATTAGAGTTTATAGATCTTTAAACACCGAAGTGACGACCATCGATTCGGCTCCTGGCCGACTTCTCAGTCATGGAATGATGACCGAGGGATAAGGGCGGAAGATAAAGCACAATCTCTTCATAATAATCATTAAAATCCCCATAGATATGCCAATGAAATCAGAAGTTGGGTTCGCCAAAGGAAATCCATCAGAAAACAACAAGCAAGGGAATTACAATACCGAAGGAAGGTAGGTGCAAGACAATGCATGGAAATGAAATATTAAACGAGCAGAGAGAAATAACATGAGTAAATTTAAATTCATTGCAAGTAACAATTAAATCGGTGTACCTTAGCCAAACACGATTGCTCAGTAGTTTCTGTCCCATGCGCTCCATTCATCTTTTGCTTTCCGATCGATGTGACCTCACCAGTACCTCCTAGCCAACGCTAGGGGTACTCTTCTTCCCCCTAATCCCCCTGAGCCGCAAAGGGGCCAAGCACACTAAACTAGAGAACAACTAGCACCCAACTCACCTCACAAGGTTGAGCTACCGCTCGTTACCCGAGCTAGGTATCCCAACTCCCACAAGATAAGTTTAGTCAAGACAAAAATTCAGCAGCGTAACGTTATGCATAAAATATGAGATCCATATCCCTCCTCCTCCATCCTTTTTATAGATTTTTTAAGTGATTTATTTCCCAAATTCTCATTTAATTTCTTTTTCATTAAATTAGTTAGAAAAAACCTCCCCCGTACACATGTCACCCATCCCCTAGTTGCACCAGAAATTAATTTCATTATTTATTTAATTATTCCTATTTCCCTCACCCACCAAAAAGAATTCCTAAAAATGCTCCTTGGTGTCCCAATATTCTCTTACACATTTTAAATGACTTATGCCTTTACTAAATTCCTAGTTGAGTTCATAATTAGAAAGTTATTAAATGCAAGATTCATTACTATGTTAGACATTCAGCTTTTTCCTTACGTTTCCCCTTTTCCCCCTAGTTCCCTATTTCTGTTAAGTTTCCCTTTTTTCCCTTTTTAACTAAAACTCAAATTAGCAAGTGTAGAAAAAACCACCTTTTACCCCTTTTTCTTTTTAATTAATAAAATTTTATTAGCATATGTAGATAAATCCATCATTTCCCTTTTAAACTTTTAATCCCCTATTGTAATTTGATTTAATAATTTAATTCAATTTCTTACCCCCTTCTTGTTACAAGTTTAATTATGATTATTATGTTTTTGACCACATGTGTTACTTAGACCTAGATTTTAATTTCACTAGGTTGGGCGACATTTTTATTAGGGAATTTTTTTTTTAAATCTTACTTATCACATCATTCGTTTTAAGGCCGAATAGGTTTATTCACTTACCCATTGAAATCACGATGTGCCCTTCAGGACGCACTAGGTTCTCCAAGGGTGCCACTCACCTTTTTCCATTTTCCTTACGCTACGTGCCCTTCAGGACGCACTAAGTTCTCCAAGGGTGCCACTCGCCTCTTTCCATTTTCCTTGTGCGACATGCCCTTCAGGGTACACTACGTGCTCCAAGGGTGCCACTCACCTCTTGAATGAATTGGTATACATCAAAAACCCCAGAGTCAATACTCCTCTAGGTGATATTGTGGGAGAATAAGGGCCTCTAAGGAATAAGGCCCTTTCCCTATTGAGCACCCCTTAGAATCATCATGAGAAATTGTCGCAGTCTTCCCTCACGACATCGTGGGTCTTCTCGAACTAGGTAATAATTAACCTACATTTTGAGCCACGATGGGAGTGCTAGTAGGCTATGGCAGGGCTGTTGTCCACACCACTAACTCAAAGTCTCTGGTTGTCATGCATTACCCTTCTACTCCACATGTGAGTCTGGTCGGCAAGCTATCGTCAGCCTGCATCATCAACAAATCATGTCAGCAATAATAATCAATCATCATAACATCTAATTAGATGTACATATGTTATATCAACAACAATCAAACCCCAATAGTCCACTCCCTGACTCAATCTGGAGTCCAAGGGGTTTCATCGATGCCTCTGCATCCTCGAGGTCCAAAGTCCTGCACACTTAGGAGAACCCAGTCAATAGCACCTGTCTATGTAAGCACACAAAATAACATATCATCATATCCATAATTACTCATATTAATAATCAAACGACCAATAGTATAATAGTTCGGATCACTTGCAAGCAAGTGTCCTCAAAGAATAAGTTCGCTCAGTGCGCACAAGAGCGGGATGTTACACTTTACCTGTTTTCTCTGGAGGTGTGTCATATTTTTTGTCTTAATGGTCAAATCTACACCATTGAACATGTAAATATGTGCACTTGAGGAAGCATCCTCTTTAGGAGGATGAATTGGGTTTTCTACTTGCAGAGTTGAAGGATTTTATACAACCATTGAATGTTGTTGTGGAAAAGTATGTGTCAAAACAACTGGTTGGGAATGTCCTTTGATGAAATTTGAGACTTCATCTCGATGAGGAAAATATCTTGTGTAATTTTACCTTTGGCACATATGAGACATGGAAATTTCAGTTTTCGTTGTTGTTTCTTTTCAAAAGAAGGTGGTTGACTTTTTTTTTTGGATTTTCTATTTGATTATTATTTTTCTTTGATTTATTTTTACTCTTGTTTTTCCCTCCAAATTGTGGCGATGAAGCATATTGAACTGCATTCACTTCATAGATTTTAGTTGGGGAGGAATTAGATGGGATTGAATCCCACACTGTAGTCAGGCTAGATACTGAATGATTTGTAGTCCCAGTCGATTTTGAGGCAGGTTGAGTTTTGACAGAACCAAAAATGCCATCAGAATGAGTGGTGGATAATATTTTGGATGGATCGGTTGACGTACGGGGAGAATTTGGAATTAGTTCATACAAAGTACTAGATTGGGAATAAAAAAAATAAAACTATTGAGCACGAGCAATAGCTTCCTCTTCTATAACTACATCTCCCATTTCTACATCACGAGCAATACGTGGTAAAATAGATTTTGTGAACCATTCCGCCAACAACTGGTCTAGGATGGTAGCTTTGATCAACCATCTTCGTCATATCCACTCATGGATATGATCAGAAATTTGTATGGAGTTGGTCTAATGAAGGGAGGTCAAAAGTTTCGCTCTGGTTTCATATCTAATTGGAAGTTGAAAATGGGTGAGGAAATCCATTGCAAGCGAATTGAAATATTGAAAATATTTGTGTTGTAATTCAATATACCATTTTCTATGGATCCTGTAAGAGTACGCTAGAAAAGACGCAGTCGAATATAGTCATCCATCAATGAGTTTGATGAACACCAAAGATGAAATGTCATTACATGTTTATTTAGATCTTCTCTAGGTTTACCGTCAAATTTTGGGATATCCGATGGTAACTTGGTGGGAATTACTGGCCATAAAGGAGAATGCAATATGGTATCATTTGTTAACCTTGATAGATCTGAGAGATCTAAAGTAGCCAGAAAAGGTAACCGTCGATTACTTTGGGGATGATACCGGTGAGGCATGGGAATGACAATAGGACTATAAACTGCTTGTTGAGGGAAGTTGTATCCAGAAGGTCCTCCCATATATGCCTATTGAGGATTTTTTCTAGCAAAAGCAGGATTCGTTTATTGAGTGACTTGGAAAAAACATGAAGGAAAACCAAATTGATTCTGAGGAGGATAACTAGTTTGACCATGAGGAGAATAACTAGTTGGACCTTGAGGAGGATAGTTAGTGTGACCCAGAGGAGGATAACTAGTTTGACCCTAAGGAGGATAACCAATTTGACCTTGTCAAGGAAAAGATGATTGACTCTGGGGACCCCAAGTGGGATTCAGGACACCTGGGAATGGTTGTCCATAATACATTCCTAAAGAGTTAGGATTTAAATATCCTCTTTTTTGGGTTGGATTAAAATATGCTCTTGGAGGTGGTGGATTAATAGAACCTCCCTGAGGTGGTCCCTAAGTTTGTTGTGGTTTTCCAACAAAAGGACCTGGAACTTTCCCCCCTGCCATAGGTTGGATAACAACAAGGACTTGTCCACTAAACGAGGGTTCCCCCCAGGTAGGGACTTGTACATTAATGGAGGATCCCCCCCCCAATAGGTATTTGTTCCCCAGTCGGGACTTATGGTACGACAAGGTTTTTCATTCTAAGATGGGAAGGTGTCCTAACATGATTTTGTGGTGTGAATGAAATTTGTTCATAAAGAGGCATTGTTGGTGTAACCGTCATAGTTCTTTATAAATGACTAAGAAGGACAATACCTGTATCACTTGATATTTGACGTGAAGTGGTAGCACTATTAAGAGTTAGTCCTACAGGATCACCAAGGAAATGACTCAATGGTTCTGTACCTGCATTAGTAGTGACAGGTGTATGTGGAGGGGCATAAAATGGTCGATTCAAATTGAATTTTTAAAAAAGATCATGGCCCAATGGAGTTTTCCATATATGATGAATAAGAGTTTGACTTGGATCTACAATTCCAGTAGTACGTGCATGGGTTGTATATCCTTCACATGTGTTGAGTTGTTATGATTCCATATTAACTTCTTCGTATGGCCTTGACGGTAATCCGGGATAATATTAAGGTATGATATTTTATGAAGAATCTACTCGAACAAGAAGTGGATCAATAGGGTTGGTCAATGGTGGGTTTAGAGGAGAGACAACACATTCCTGAAATATAAAAAATTCTCCCTTAGGATGTTCAATTAAAGGAGTAGCAACACACCTAGTGTCAAAATAGTTTTCTTCTTCGACAACTTCTCCATGAAAAGTGTCTTCAGGTGAATTAGGAGGTAAGGGTTCGTAACCTTCCAGAGGAAACCCTTGCATCCTACATGATCTAAGAAGAAGTTTATCATCCACAATACCAATTCTTAAGGAAAAATAGAGAGAATAAACAACACTCACTAAAACTCTAAAAAGATGAATAAGAAAACCAATATCTTCTCATAATGAAATTACTAGTTGGTGATGAAATCTAACATCGTGGGAGAAAAGTGAGAAGGGGCTGGGATTGATCAGGTGGATAAGTTACGTTGGAAACATTCTTTATAGAATTACACCTTCGTGCAAGTTCCCTCATGGTTTTATCCATGGGTTACCCTCCAAGGATCCCAAGTGAGTTTGACCAACGTCTGACCCAGGTACAACAAAGACTCCCCTTTCCATTACCTTGTGTATAGACCCTAAGGAATATGGTCAGTAATTTTACCAACTCTGAGAGGGTACAATTGACAACCAGGTTCAAGCGTATGGGAAAGATATCAAGTTTAAAATCCTTCAAGAGAATTGAAGACAATTGGATCGACAAACTCCTAAGGACCCTGAATGGATTCAGGATTCACGAAGCTCCAATACCAAGTGAAAAAAACCGATTCTCAATAAGAACCCCCATATACAATTGTTCCTCTATGATTGGTTAAGACCTAGAGGGGTAATATCCATCGCTCTCCCACACATGACCTCATGTTTAACCCCTGTGTGGGAGGGGGATCTTGGATATGCTTATACGAAAATTGGATTTTCTCTCCCTATCACAAGATTATGTGTTTGTCTTGAATTATTTGGAGAGTTAATCTTTCATCCTATTCCAAATATATATCCCTAGTATAATGTTGGTGCAAAAGCCCTAAAAACAAATGTTTCTAGATCACTTTTGGTCAACGTTTGATTTTAATGGCAGTTCGTTACTCAAGGGTAAATGGTAGTGAAATTAGTGATGTTTTCATGCTCGACTCCAAAAAGAAAGAAACAATGATGAGATTCAATTGTTATTTTTTGATGAACTTCTATTTATGGGAAGGAAAGGAGTTTCATTATTTTTACCATTAGAAAACACTCAAAAGAATGCAACACTTAATGCAATTTGTTTCCCAACAGGAATCCACACATTTTCTAAACTACGAAAAACCAACTTTCAAGTTTCCAAAACCAATGCATACAAAGTTCTTCAAATTTTCTCTATTTGATTGTTAGATGCAAGAAATTATGTGCTTTTAATGATTCTTTCTTTCAATAACAATGAAATAGTTCTCCACTAAAATGACATAGAATAGGAAGAAAAAGATTATCCAAACAAAGATACTCACAAAAGAAATTAAAGAGAATCAAACTCACTCAAACAAAGATCAAGAAATCAAGAAAACCACACTTAACAATCTTTGAAAAATAAGCAACAAGAAATGATATCGAAGAGAGGTTGTGGTAATAAATTGAGTTTCAATTCATTCAATCAAAACAAGAATGATAAGAAACTCAATGAGCAACAAACCCCTCCAGACTCTTCCAATCAGTCAGATAACTGATGATCTTGTCAAACAAGGAATAAACCAATGAAAGGTAAATCAATATCACAATCAAGAAGGAGTTTTCAATCTCAATAAATATGAATAACAATTACTTGAACCAAACAAAATCCCCCCCCCAAAATTGAGGACTCCTGGGTTAAAACCTTTGATCAACAGATAAAACAAAACTTGGAAAAATCTTTGAGATTCTCACAAAAAGGAGAGGGTGGCATTCTGGTAATAAAAGAGACAGAGCATTGTGGTACTCATAATAGGTATCAGGGGGAGTGCTAGTCTAACAATGGTGCCTTGGTGCTCACTGTAGAGGAGGGACAGTTCTCGAAGAGTTGAAAATATTTAATGAAAAGGATAAAAACTCAGGAAAACTCAAACAATGGTTTTTTCAAGATTCCAATAAATAATAGGGAATAGGAATTACTTCAGAGTTCAACATCAAACAATATCTAACGACATGAAAATGATTCTAGATGAACAAAGGGAAGACTAGTCAAAGTTGTTCCCCAGTAGTCACCATTTTTCTGTTACATAATATTCCCCCTGCAGACAGGTGAAACTTCCCTTGGATTGATAGACCCCTATACTAATACATAAATAGTACAAGTGGACACTAACATCCCTTTAAAATCATCTACGACAATCAAATTGAGAAAAAGAGAAAGGATATGATGTACTTTTTCGATATTTTTCCTCACTACTTCCAATCCCAGAGCTTGATCCTAAAACTCCATGGAACAAACTGAGATATGAAATAGACAACAAAGAGAAAAAAAATTCCCCTACTCTACTTGATTAGATAATACAAGACTATCTACAAATATTAGAACAATAATAGACAAGAACAAGCAATAAGACATACACTTGAAGGAAATAGACCAAGTATATTTTGAATGAGAACCAATAATAAGATACTTACAAACCATGATTGATGTTGCAACAACCTCTCCAATATCTCTTCATCCAACCCTTGCACGAATGAATCAAGATCAAAATGATAATGCTTTGTCTTAGCACTAGAAGTTGACTCTTGAATTATAAAGAGTCAAGCCTAGCACATCTTATTTCAAAATGTTTAAATAAAATAGTTTTAGAGAGGAGGGAGGATCACACTCTTGATCTCAATGTATCTAGAGGAATGAGCTATTAAAACCTCTTCCCTATGTGCAACAGATTAGGTAAATAAAACCTCATTTGGAGTAAAAACGTATAAAGTATGATTAAGGAGGATTTATGAAACAAAACTGACAATCATCAAAGAGCATGTGTGCTTTAATATACTTGACTAGTAGAATAATAAACCTACACTCATAAATCCTTTCTGAACAAGATTTAAAATACTCAAACACCCATGTGGAAAATATTTCACTATGCAAAATAGAGAAACCTTTTCAACACATACATACAATCATATGAGCATATAAAAATAATGATATGTTCAATACAAGGAAATAGAAGTGATAAACAAAGACGAGAGATACACACCAACTACTGACTTCATTAACAACTGAAATCTTTACATAGGTAGGATGGATCACAATAGTCATATAATTAAAACAGTTTTGCCAAAACAATGATCCTTCAACTCTCCCTCAGTCCCTCGGACCAAATCCTCCCCTTTGCTTGTGTTTTTCACCATAATATATAAAAATTACATAGTACATTTGAGATCCAAAATTTAAGGGTGTCGAAATCCACCCTTAGCTAAAGATAGAAACAAATTACAACACTTTTGGGATAAGAAATATGCAAAATCAGGTAGGTTCCTACTTTCTAGGAGTTGTTTTTTGACCCACTAGAAATGTGGAAAGATATGATTTTATTGCATGATACGAGGGAGAAATATCTGATCCCCAACCTAAAAATCATATTTTTAGCGCTGATCTGATCAATTGGGATAGCTATCTTCACGAATTTAAAGAAAAAACTAGAATTCTTCAACAAAAAAATATTGGCAAAATCTGGAAACATAGGTATCAAAGATCATTGCATATTTTCCAAATAATGATAGTTGTGTGAAAAATGAGAGAGGTTTTTGTAGATGAACTTATTATTGATAAAAAACTCTTTAAGTTTCCGAAAATACCTCTCCAACTTTGTGGAATATGTGCCCAGAGATAATGACTAAAAACATAAAATTCCAAAATTTTAAAATCTGAAAAATGAGCTGAAACAACTTGTTTGTATCTCTCAAACCATGACACCTATGTAATAAATTAAAGAGTTTTTTTATATTAACCTGTGATTGATAAAGTACTCTTTAATTTTTCAATAATTCCTCTCCATATCCTCGTAATATGTTCCCAAAGAAGATGACTAAAACATGAAAATTCCTGTATTTTCAAATATGAAAATGAGTTGTAAAGATCTGCTTATATCTCCCAAACCATGACACCTGTGTAAAACCCAAGGGAGGTTTTTTGATATGAGTTTGTGCTTGATAAAAAACTCTTTAATATTTTCAAAATACCTCTCGATATGGTCAAAGTTTGAGTTTGAAATTGACCTCAAAAGCAATCATTTCCAGAAAATTTCTTGTGAACTGTGTGGAGAGTTGCAGGAACTTCTTGTAGCGACATACAAAAAACAAGTTTTGAACATTTTTAATGCCTTTCCTTTCCCAGATTACAACTAATAATAAAAAAAATAGGAATGATAACTTAAATAAAAGGAAACAAAAAGTTTCTTCCATTATCAATCATCTTCCAGTCAAAATTTAGGACTTTCATTGAAGGTGAAATTCTCAAACTACAAACTCTTCTTGAAAAACTGATGTAGTTTTTTCTTCCAGCAAATCCAAAATGTTCCTTCTTGTCTGCTTGGTTTGAGAACAAGTTTGTATTCTCTTGATATTATCCCCTTCATATATGATCGTAGGGTTTGTCTTTTCTTATTATTTTTACTCCGTTTTCTTGCAGAAGCTCTGTCTTTTCCTGACCCATCTGACACCAAAATACAAAACCCTGAGAAATACTTAAGAAGCGTCTCTATCAAGCATCTGATCATATTTTTGGGCTTAACTCCTGGAAATATTTTTGTCAATTACTTATTGTTTGAATTTATTTGATGGCATTGGAAAGGGATGTTTCAAAGAAGTGACAGGAGTAGCATAATAAAATAAGAAAGCATATGCAGAAAAATAGAACAGTTGTGGTGCTACTTTAGTGAATTTTGTTATTGGGCTCTGTAACTTCCTGTAGCACTATTTGATGCCACAATTTGACACTGAAAATATTGATACTAACATGGGATCCACGGGGGATGGCATGCTCCCTGCGAGCTGCCAAGAAGTTGTATACTTGTGCCTTACTCATTGGGCTATGAATTCATTCACCACCTTCCAAACATCTGCAACTTATTCAAATTTTAAAAACACACTACTAAAAAAAAATATACTGCTGCATACTATAGTACGCCCATAATGTACAAACTGAAACAAACCAAATGCTCAGAAAGAGAGTTTATTCATCCTACATTACTCTACTCTAACCAACTCTCCAATTTTCTCAAGTAAAGGAAAATTCCCATAGCATCCATGAAAGTAGCTTTACAACTGATAGAATCACATGTCTACAACTGATTAATGGATAACAACAGAGATATAACAACAACCATAAATTATTTGGAAAACCATACTCACCTTCAAATACTAGTGATATGATGAAATATGAAATCTTCAAAGAATTAAAAAAATAAGACTCCAACATTAGTGCTACTGGGTATTCAAAACCAATATCACAAACTTATTGATCCAGATGAGATGACTACCACTGCATGAATTATCTTTTACTGAGAAAAAGGTGACCTCCTTGCTCCTTCAACAACAACAACCCTTTCCCATGATGATCAAGAGCAACAAAAATTCTTTGATCATACAATACAAATCCCTGATCAAAAATTGAAAACATATAATCCCGGTGATCATCATAAACAAACAAAGACTATTGATATCCTGTATGAACATTCAGGCACTTTGGAGAAACAGTTGTTTCCTTAACAAAATAATCATGTGTCACTTCAATAGTAGGATTAAATGGGTTCCTACTATGATCAGCTGAAAACCTTTCACAAAGCAAATTATCCTTTGAAAAAGTACCCTCATGGTCATCCTTATAAACACAATCATCTCGTGTCTCATAACTAGAAAAATAGTTAACTGTATTTGTAAATTCACCTTGCTGGTATAAGTTATGAGCATATAAATATGCATTCTCATTAGTAGAAAAATCAATTTCAAGACCTAAAAAAGAATTGAAATCTGAAAATGATACAAAACGTTATCCCAAATCTGACTTCTGTTCATAAACGTCCTCCCTTCCATATCCTTCTTCTAGTTGTTCTACATCCAAATCTGATTCGTGTTGCTCATAATATTTACTTTGTTCAAAACTTTTATCTCAAAACTACTTTGACAACCTCCCACATGCTCAAAAAGTATCCTCGATCTCCTCAACATTAGTAAACATTTGTTCAAGGGATGATGATTTCCTCTCTCTGAGATAAAGGAACAATTCAGGATGCCGATCTAGTATATAATATACCATGGAAGTAGTTTCAAAAGGCCAGATATCCAAATACATACTACAATAAAAATTATGGAACCTCCTGTTAAAGGGAGAAAGGGATTCATCCTTCCCTCTTCTCATATTATTAAGTTCGATCAAATATTGATCAATAGATTTGTTTTCACCCCAATATCTCAGGAATACATGATGAAAATCAGTCCATGAACAAATAGAAAAAACATTTAGATTTATAAATCATAAAGTAGCATCCCCGACCAAGGATTTGGAAAATAACCTCAAAATAATATCCTCATGCATGATTTTAAAATTATCAACGAAATCGTGAAAATCTTCCATGTGCTTTTCAACTATAATATGATGGTCTCCTTTAAACATGAGAAGGTAATCAAAGAACATAGGATGGCAAGCATTTAGGATAGGAGGCAGCTTGAGAGGTTTAAAAAATTCTATGATTCTTAATTGAGCTTGAGTAGGCTGAACACAAAGGTCAACTGGATGATTGTAAGGTTCAACAGGGACCTCACAAGGTATATCAACTTCATACTCCACATGTTTAAAATATGATTCAACTTTAGGAGAAATTGAAACGTAGGCCTCAACTTTATCAATAGGTTCATATGATGGGATTAAATCAAGGTCAATATTGCATGAGGAGGAAAAATATTCATTACTCAGTGAAGAATATGCATTTGTAGGCTTACAATCATCTGAACAAGAAAAACATAGGATGATCCTCTTTACATGAAAAGGGAAAGACATGAATGAGCTGATAAATAAGAAGAAAAATTCATGGAGAAAGCTAATGAGTTGATACCTTGTTTTTCCCTTCCGTGCTTTCATTTGTCTATCAATAGGATTATTCCTCCAGTGGATTCTTAGATTGTGGAGTCTCCAGGTGAATGATAATCAGTCTAATGTATGTTTAATTCTTGTTCACCATCAAGAAGAGAAACTGATCGATGTTGTTCTGACATGGAAGATTACTTCGTTCTTTCCATTCCCCGACAACGACACCAAAATATGTTAGCTCTAGAAGTTTACTCTTGACTTCTAAAGAGTCAATACTAGCACACCTTGTTTCAAAATGTTTAAAGAAAATAGTTTTAGAGAGGAGGGAGGATCACACTCTTGATTTCAATGTAGCTAGATGAATGAGCTATTAAAACCTCTTCCCTATGTGCAACAGATCAGGTAAATAAAACCTCATTGGAGTAAAAGGATTATAAGGTATGATTAAGGAGTATTTATGAAAAAAAAATAACAATCATCAAAGAGCATATGCTCTTTAATATACTTGACCAGTAGAAGAATAAACCTACACTCATAAATCCTTTCTGAACAAGATTTAAAAGACTCAAACACACATGTGGCAAAGATTGCACTATGCAAAATAGAGAAACCTTTTCAGAAAATACATACAGTCATATGAACAAGATGAAGAAATATACGTGATAAACAAAGATGATAGATACATACCAACTATTGACTTCATTAAAAACTAAAATATTTACATAGGTAGGATGGATCACAATATTCATATAATTAAAAACTTTTTACCAAAACATGGATCCCTTATCTCTCCCTTAGTCCCTTAGACTGAATCCTACCCTTTGCTTGTGTTTTTCACCATAATATATAGCAATTAAATAGTACATTGTTGAAAATACTAAGACAACTGAGAGGGGGGGTGAATCATTTGTTATTGTGCTTAAACAATTTTAATTCTATTAATACATTCTTAATATTTCTTCAAGTGATCATCAACAATATGCAGCATATGGACAATAAAAATAATGAGCATCAGTCACACATAAGATATACACAGAGACAGATTTTTCACGAGGAAACCCATAAAGGGAGAAAACCTCTTCTTCTTCGAAATGATAGGAAGTCTTTTAAGTTCTGTACATCATCTATAATTGAGCACCAACTCAATGTGAGGCTACAACCTCTGTTTTTCAAGCTGAAACTCGCTGAGAGCACCAACTCTCTGTTTTCTCTAGCACCCACTAGAAGGAAGCACCAACTCCCTGGTTTCTCTAGCACCAACTAGAAGGAAACACCAATTCCCTGGTTTCTCTAACACTAACTAGAAGGAAACACCAATTCCCTGGTTTATCTGCACCGTTGGATGAACTTTATTAATCTTTCCTTTAAATGGGGTTTCGACATTTCGGCATTCTTGTGGCCAAGTGTCTCGACACTTCATGTCGCGATCTTCGAAACTATGATACAGAGATTTTTTGCGCTAGCTCCTTCCTCTATATGACCATGGCCATGACCAAGCGCTTATGCATAAAGTTCTTTTCACAAATTCGCATTTCGTGAATCTGGAGATGAGGCATCTCGACTCTCCAAGTCGCGATCCCTGAAACCCCGAGATGGAGATTATCTGAACTAACTCCTTCCCTTCTATTGACCACCAGCGGTGACCATAGGTTGTGCCAAAAGGCGCTTTATATTTCACGAGTTTATAAACTTCATTGAGTCTGATCGACGGTTGAAATATCCATAGATCTGACGGTCCAGATCTTATTGCGATCTCGCATCTCGCGAGTTTCCACACCATGCTTTGTTGACTCCAACTCAACGACTTGTCCTATGATTCGACGATCCAGATCTGATCTTGATTCAACGGCTCGGATCATATCGCGATTTCACATATCATGATTATGGAGATGAGGCATCTTGACTCTTCAAGTCACGATCCGTGAAACTTTGTAATGAAGTTGGATCGACGGTCTAGATCACACCTTGATCTGATGGCTGCGATTAAATCATGATTTCACATATCGTGATTCCTTCGATGGAGGTTCTTGTCACTCCAAGTTGCGATAGGCGAAACTCCAAAATGCAGCTTAGATCAATGGTCCACGATCTCGATGAATCTACGGTCAAGATCTCATCGTGAATTCGCATCTCTCGAATCCTTCGATGGAGGTTCTTGTCACTCCAAGTCGCGATAGGCGAAGCTCCGAGATGGAGCTCAGATCAACGGTCCAAAACAAACCTCGAACTGACGGCTAAGATAGTTTCATGATTTAGCATATCATGAATTCAAGAGGTTAGGGAACCTCGTTCCTTTGACTTTCCAGTCAGCGACATGATGATATTTCGCCACGTGTCCTGCCTGAAGATGGACGGTCCTCCTTCTTTCGGAATTTTTGTGAGCCCGTTTCTCCTTGCACTTTAATGAACGTGCAGGTTCTTCATGATCCAACGATGGTTGAGTCTGGAGCTCAGATCTGATGTCTGAGATCTGTCCTCCTCTTCTGCGCATTCTTCTTTTCTACTAACAGATCTGACGGTCCTCCTTCTTTCAGGAATTTTGAATGGGTTCCAACGATCAGAAATGCTTCTCCTCCCGAGCTTACTTTTTTTTGCTTACTCTGATCTGCCAACAATCCTCTGCACTATCTCTTCTGAGATTATTCGAATCTTCTCTGCAACGTCTTCTCATAATGCCCATCTATTACATACTTTTTGTACTCATGCCATCTTCATTGTTGTACTTGCCATCAATGACAAGAAAACAAGCATGCACTGTCTGTTGAATATTTTCCAACATACATTTGATATCCAAAAACTAAGGGGGTGGAAATCCAACCTTATCTAAAGATAGAAACAAATTACAACACTTTTGGGATAAGAAATATGGAAAATTAGGTGGGTTCCTACTTTCTAGGAGTTGGTTTTTGACCCACTAGAAATGTGAAAAGATATGATTTGATTGCATGATATGAGGGGAAACTATTTTATCCCCAACATAAAAATCATATTTTGAGCTGGTATGATCAATTGGGATAGTTATCTTCACAGTTTTAAAAACAAATCTAGAATTCTATAGCAACAAAATATTGGCAAAATCTGGAAACATATGTATCAAAGATCATTGCATATTTTCCAAATAGTGATAGATTTGTGAAAATGGAGATAAGATTTTGTATATGAGATTACTATTGATAAAATCCTCTTTCATTTTCCCAAAATACCTCTCCAGATTTGTGGAATCTGTGCCCAAAGATGAATAAAAACATGAAATTCCAGAATTTTAAAATCTGAAAAATGAGTTGAAAAGATATGTCTGTATCTTTCAAACCATGACACCTATGTAAGCACTGAATTTTTTTTTTGAATATGAACATGTTATTGAGAAAATTGTCTTTCATTTTTCAATAATTCCTCTCCATCACCTCGTAACATGTGCCCAAATAAGATGACTAAAACAAGAAAATTCCTGCATTTTCAAATTTGAAAAATGAGTTGTAAAGATTTTCTTATATGTACCAAAACATGACACCTGTGTAAAACCTGAGGGAGGTTTTTTGAGATGAGTTATTTCTTGATAAAAAAATCTTTCATTGTTTCAAAATACCTCTCCATATGGTCAACGTATGAGTTTTAAATTGACTGCAAAAACAATCATTTCCACAAAATTCCCTCTTTTCCGTGTGGAGAGCTGCGGGAACTTCCTGTAGCGACATACAAAAAACCAATTTTGAAATTTTTTAACTCCTTTCCTTTCCCAGGTTACAACTAATAATAACAAAAAGAGGAATGGTAACTTAAATACAAGGAAACAAAAAGTTTCTTCCATTATCAGTCATCTTTTAGTCAAAATTTAGGATTTTCATTGAAGGTGAAATTCTCAAACTACAAACTCTTATTGAAAAATTGATGTAGTTGCTTCTTCCAACAAATCCAAATTGTTCCTTCTTGTCTGCTTGGTTTGAGAACAAGTTTGTATTCTCTTGAGCTTATCCCCTTTATATCTGATCATAGGGTTTGATCTTTCTTATTCTTTTTACTCTGTTTTCTTGCAGAAGCTCTATCTTTTCCTGACCCGTCCGACACCAAAATACAAAACCCTAATAAATACTTAAGAAGGGAATATGTCAAGCATCTGATCATAGTTTTTGTCTTAACTCATGGAAATATTGTTGTCAATTACTTGGCATTTGAACTTATTTTATGGCATTGGAAATGGATGTTTCAAAGAATTGAAATGAGTAGAACAATAAAATAGGAAAGCATATGGAGAAAAATAGAACAGTTGCAGTGCTACTTTAGTGAATTTTGTTATCGGGGTCTGGAACTTCCTATAGCACCTTTTGAGGCCATAATTTGACATTGCAAATATTGATACTAACACTTTACTGATTTCTTCCCCATTTTTTCACCATGGAAATGCCTCCAATTTATAGGCTTTGAGAGGCTCAACCACCTTCAGTAGTTTTGGAATAGGTTGAGGATATGGCTCCATAGGTTATGATTTTTTCCTTAGACAGAGCCATGGAGTAGGATTCAATCCAAAAAATCCTCAAACTTTCAGAGTTGTCCCTTAGAAGAAGGTGGGATTCACCAAGATTTCCTCCAACCAACAATGGCGCCCCCTTAATGTTGAATATAGAGTGACATGGTGCCCCCTTAGCATGGTATAGGGAGAACCAACACTCCCTAAGCATAGGTAGGGAAGCACCATCTTCTTAAATGCCCAATAGTGGTCAAAATCCCAGGTAAAAAAGTATGTTTTGACTGCCAAATGATGGGGCTTTTCCTTCCAACATGATTTAGGGTTTATGACAAGTTTTATCATGGTGTCAATTGAGTTATGACACTTACAAAATGTGTATGAGGCATGTTACAAAACTTATGACACTTGCAACAATTTTGGTGCGACACTTGTGACACTTAGGATGCGACGTTTGTGCCACATGCAACACTTAGAATGTGACGTTTGCGCCATGTGCGACACATTATGCAAGTGTGGAAATTCAACGTGTAACATGGATCAATTACTGTCATCTGGATCAATTAAAAAGTACAACATTTTATAATTATTGTCACATAAAGCCACCCAAGTTAAGACCAAAAAAATGTATTTTCACTTTTTTTCCCAAAAAGTATGAATTGGTCACTAATACATCTCTACCAGAGACATGAATGCATTTTTTTATGGTGACCAAAGTTAGTTTATGTTAGCATATTGATAGTTGTGACTCAACAAGAGTCAAGTAGTGAACCAAAAAATACCTATGATTATGTTTCCATTGATATACCTACAATTTTATTGCAATATTTGGTTATTATTACATGCCAAGATATGTTCAACATATCATCCAAGGTTAACATCTCAATTAGCATTCCCAAAATTATGATCTATAAACTACCTTGGATATTCCAATGTCTAGCTCACCAAAACAGATCTACAACTACAATGTCTATACTGAGACTATTCTTGACCACACAACTATAAATTTTGCATTTATAATGATTTAAACTAGAAATAAAACACATCAACTAGATTCTTTAATTACTATGACATAAACAAATCTAGAATAGTAAAAGAACACACATTGGAATACAAAAATTACCATGGAAACTTGATAGATGAAAATATCAAGAAATGAAGGAATATCCCCTTGTCTTCTTATATTATGAACATTAAAATATAAATTAAAAGGTTTTGCAAGATCTACTTGTAGCTATGAAACACTATGGTCTTCATTATTCTTATACATTATGATTTTCTCTCTCTTATTTGTTAGAATCTACTCCACACTCCTACTCATACTATGGAATAATGGAGGTCTAAATGAATTCAACCCATGTCCCTTCTATGACTAGGTGTTTGATAGCTCAAATTATTGTTTGGTTTAGGGCTTAGAGACCCTCTTAGAATCTCCATGGTACTTCTAAAAGTATCTAATGGGTTCATATAGGTTACTAGCTCCACCTATTTGAATTATGGTGAGTTGACATGGTTTTCACTTGGAATTGCAAGGAATAATTAGACCATTACCTTGCCAAGGACATCAAATTTTCACATGGATTCCATATGATGAAAAAGAACCACTCTTGGAAATTTATTGATCTAAAAATGGAAAAAGGTTTGTGTATACAAATTTGCAAGTGGAAAATGTATGTGTCTTGGGAAATTGGATAAAGTTGCAAGCACATGAAAATATTAATTTTTTATACTTAAAATGTACATCATAAAAAATCATAAACAACCATAAAAATAAGCACATAACACAACAAAATGATAAAGGATTTCACCCCTCTCTTGGGTTACATCTCCTGGTCCAACTTCCAATGGATCATTTTCATTATATCTCAAAGTGTTAAAGACAATGATTTAAAATGCTCATAATGTAAAATAGATGGCTCCAATGGCTCCAAAATGTCCAAAACCCCCTAGCTGGGCTCTTTTCGCACCTGGTTTGGCCAAAAATTGAAGCAAATACCCTTCCTGGAAGTTTTTCCCAATAACTTGTTGTCCCTACTCGCCAAAATGCACCCATTGTGCCAAAACCTAGCCTTTGCATAACCAAACATATCCCTACATGCATTTTCGGATCGTGGGAATATTAGTCGCGCCATTAGAATGGCTAGAACCTTTCTCGACGAAGATCCCGGTCGCATGGCCCCATGTGGCCAAAGTCTAGAGCTAATTTTACGGACCCGTTGGAAAACTCCTCGTTGGTTCCGCGCTATGGGTTATATGGGAAGCAGTGATGTGTGTGACCACGGGCTAGGGTTTATCCCTTGCCTTTTTTCCGCCCAACTAAACCATCATTAAAGTTTAAATAGAAGTTATGAACTATATGGTTAAGAACTAATGGTAGGCAGGATGGTGGCCCGACCTAGGTGAAGTCTTGCCCATGCCTGGAGGTTATGGGTTCGATACCGATGGAGTCCAAAAAAAAATTTAATATAATAATGGGGTGCCATGTGGTGGCCCCTGAGTGGGCCACGTGGCACCCAAACATTCATCCACAAATATGTGACATGTCGAACAAGGATTGGTCCACTTCACCACTTGCCCAGTCACTATTCCTCGTCAACAACCCTTCCATGTCACCTTTCCACATCAGCTGTATGGTCATACAAACTGTATAGTCAGCTTCCATGTGGCCTGTACAAACTGCACAATCAACAAATTTTTCCTGTTTGGAAAAGCAGATAGAACACGATAACTTCCTCATAAAAACTTCGTTTGAGCCCATTCAAGTTGTGTTGGGATCGTGAGGATGAGATCTATGCAATGAAACCATTTTCAAGCAATTTCAAACACTTTTATTTTTTAGTATTTTTTTGATCCCCTGGATCACTCCTCTCCATTGGGAAGATTTTGGACCTCCAAAATACTATTTCAGTCAATCTATAGATGATGGTAAATTTCACTCACCTTTCCAACCTCAATCCATTTAGATTTTCTTGGATTTGTTCCTTTGAGACCAACAGGAAGGTACTCCACATTCCCTCATTTTGAAGTTCTTATCTTTCTATCAAGGATTGTATCCTCATGCAATTCTGAAAGATATTTTGGCGAGAAGTCATCTATTGAAATAATCTGAACATGCTCTCCTTGATCATCAATCAAAGGAGGCTCATACAATCTCAAATTCTCAACATTAACAACTGCATACATTTTCATACAAGGAGGCAAATCCAAACGGAAGGCATTGTTACCAATTTTTTCAAGAATCTTAAAAGGTCCATATCTAATTGGTTTCATATTTTTACCTTCTCCTTAAAGCCTCTCTTTGCTAATTTAAATCCAAACTTCATCACCAAATTGGAAACTGTGATCAACACGATGCTTTTCATGTCTTGTCTTCTACTTGGCTTGGTTCTTTTCCAACTATTCTTGTACCATCTGATGCACCAATTGAATTTGTTCAATGAACTTATTTTCTCTATCAATGTCATAATGACCATCAATAGAAATATCCTTCCCAAAGATAAAATCTAAAGGATATTTTTGCAAGTAACCAAAACATGCCTCAAATGGAGATGTTTGAGTCGAAGAATGCTTAGTCTGGCTATAACCATTCTGAATGTAGTGTAGGTGATCATCCCAGAGCTTAGAATGTTTGCTGCAATAACCACGAATAAGATGTACTACTGTTATATTCACCACTCCTGTTTGACCATCAGTTTGTGGATGAAATGTTGTGCTCTCTTTCAACTTGGTGTCCATGAGTGCCCATAAGCTTGACCAAAAGTTCCCAATAAATCGAGAATCTCTATCATAAATAATGGATTTGGGCAACCCACAATGTACCCATACATGTTGAAAGAACATTTGTGTCATTTTTTCAGCTGTAACTTGCTTCTTACAAGGCATCAAAATACACATTTTGCTGAAACGATCAACCACAACATAAAGATAATCATGATTCTTTTTAGACATAGGTAATCCTCCTACAAAGTCCATTGAAATGCTTTCCCAAGGATGGGAAGGAACCAGAAGTGGAGTATACAATCCTAACTTTTTGTTGCTAGGATTACTTGTAGCACATAAAGAGCATCTTCTTACATATCATGAAACATTTTCGTTCATTTTAGGCCAATAGAAATACCTTTTCAAATTAGCCACCGTCTTGCCTACACCAAAGTGGCCATCAATAAGAGAGGAATGTTCTTCCCTTATGATGTTGACTCTTTCAACCATGGAATACATAGATTTCCAAGATGATACAAAATCTTATCATGCACATGGTAATCCAGTTCCTCAACTTGGTTAGAATGACACAAAGTTGCATAAACCTCTTTAAAATCAACTTCTAAACCATACTATTCAACATAGCTCTCATGCAGGATAAAATTATGCTTAAGAATAACTGAAGCACTAATAATAGGCCTAGAAAGAATACCAACAACTTTGTTATAAATTCCTTTCTTATACCTAATACCCAAGTGAAATTGTTGTAGGAAACCCATCCATCTGAAGTGCCTTGCTTGTTGTAGATTTGCTTGTGATTGCAAGTATTGCAATGGTTGATGATCTGTGTGAATAATAGTTTCTTTTCCCAACAAATAGTGTTTCCATTTTTTCACACTGTGCACCAATGCATACAAATCCTTATCATATGTAGGATAATTATTCACAACATCGTTAAAGTTTCAGAATGATAACAAATGGTCTTACCATGTTGCAACAAGACTTATCCCATGGCATAATTACTTGCATATGTTTGTATCTCAAATGGATGTCTTAAATCAGGAAGTGAAATAAATGGAGCTGATCTAATTCTCTCCTTCAGTGCATCAAAATGTTTTTGTTGCTTTCCTCCCCATTGGAAAACCTTATTAATGCTTGTCGCTGCATGTAATGGAGATGCAATTGAATAAAAGTTAGCAATAAAATTTCTCCAATATTCGGCTGCTCCCAAAACTCTTCTAACCTATTTTACATTGTTGGGCTTGGGCCAATCTAAAATGAATTTGACCTTTGAAGGATCTATTTTCATTTCTCCTCCTCCAACAACATGTACCAAGTAAACAAGTGAGGTCTTTCCAAACTCACATTTAGACATCTTTAAAAACAAATTTTCTTTCTTCAAAACATCCAAAACTTGTTTCAAATGCCTAACATGCTCTTCACGAGATTTGATAAATATCAGTATGTCATCCAAGTAAACAATTACACAATCATCAAGAAAAGGCCTCAAAGCATCATTCATAACTCTCATGAATGTTGCAGGATCATTACAAAGCCCAAATGGCATAACCATCCATTCATACAAACCTTTCTTTGTTTTGAAAGTTATCTTCCATGTGTCTCCTTCATTAATCCTAATCTGATGATAACCACTTCTCAATTCCAACTTAGTGAAATACTTGGCATCTTTCAATTGATCAAGAAAATCATTAATTCTAGGAAGAGGGTAACGATTCTTTACCACAATCTTGTTCAAGGCTCTAAAATCTACACACATGCGCCATGTACCATATTTATTTGGTACGAAAACAATTGGTGACCTGCATGGTGATGTGCTTGTCATGATAAACTCTTTTTCAAGAAACTCTTGGATTTGTTTTTTGATTTCAACATTCTCCATGATTGACATCCTGTACATGCCAATGTTTGGAAGAGGACAATATTGTTGCGATTGGATCTCATGTTGGATACCTCTTTTAGGAGGCAACACTTTTGGTTGCTGAAACATCTCATCATATTGGTTAACAACCTCATATAAATTATATTTTAATTTTGCATCACATCCTTATAAAGCTTCTTTTTCAACATTGTCTTTGGGTTTGATCATCAAGAGTACACAATTCTTACTAGCATTGACTAATCTCTTCATTTGCCCATCATTTACAAGTGACAAATTCAACTTCTTTGTATGTGCTCTAACAATGTACTCAACTCCATTTTTAAACAAATGATATTTGTTCTCATGACGATGAAATATGGCTCTCCTATCATATAAATATGGGCTTCCCAAAACAATACCAACAATATCCAATGGAATGACATCAAGATCTACCTCATCTATAAAGTTTGCAGTGATGGAAAATCTAAGTTTACATATTTTTTTCACATGAAATTTTCCATTGTCACATATCCGACTTAGAGGATATGGTTTAGGATGATGAGTAGTTTCCAAATGCAATTTCTTGACAGTGTATTCAGAAATGAGGTTTACTTGTGATCCAATATCAAATAGAGTATCTATCTTGGTATGCTTTGAAATTACCCTTATGTGGAAAATATATGTTCTTTATTTTTCATGTCGAGTCTCATTGAGGCTACTACTTGAAGAACTAGTACTGGCAATAGAGTCCTTACCTTGAAAACCCATGGCTGTGATTTTTGTTTCATCTCCAGAATCAAATTCTAAATCATGTTGTGTAGTTGCAACGGTCTTTGGTTTCCCTTTGTTGTTGAACTTTTTGGGTCTCATTTCAGGATGAAGTTTCGAACAATGGTATTCATCATGGCCATCTTTTTAACAGTGTTTACATGAAATTTTTTCTCCTTCTTTCTTGACTGGAGAATTCTTCTTTCCATTTCCTTTGAATGTCTTCTTTCCTTTATATCCATTGTAGAATGTCTTCTTGTTGCCCTCTTGAGGAGCATTCTTCCCTCTTTCTTCTAAATGAGTTTCATGTACACAAAATTCATCTATATTTGTAGGGTTAAACATGAGAATTGTGTGTCTCAAATAGCTATGCAATTTATCCAGATGGATATCAGTGGCCACCCACCTGTTCCAACTGGCTCAAAACAGTTTTCTGACAATTTTGGCAATTTACTATTTTTAGCAGTTTTAAGTTCTGGGGCCATTTTGAGGGCCTAAATGAATTATTTTCAGGATAAAGATCCTAAATGATGGCTGAAGGCATGATTGATCCCCAAAAATGAATCTCCACGATGATACCTTTCCAACGGGCTATCACACGCCTAAAATGGAGATCGTATGCAAAAGTTACGACCCTGGGAAGTTGATGTACCAAGTTACCCAAACGAGGCCCACATGAATTTTGGCGCTTCATCTCCCAGGGTTAGGTTTTTGGATGTCTAGGGGTTTTGACATTATTGATTAATTTAAAAATTCCTTCAGAGCCTCATTGTAACCTTCTTCTTGCGAATGCGCGTTGCGGTCACATCTCTTCTCAGAGATAAGCCGCCACCATTCCAACAAACTTGTTTCCGCTACATTTTACAGTTTCAACTTATTTCGTTATCGAATAGAAAACCAGTTTTACTGTATCTCTATTATTTTTTATTAAGAACCTGTTAATAATCTGTATTCATTTCGTTCTTCTCATAAAATCCGGATCAGTGGTATCAGAGCGGTCTTCTCCTTGTCGTCTTAATGCATGTTCCCAATGAGGTCGGAGTACAAAGAGTTGGGTATCGAGCTTGTTTCTCTTGAGGATAGAAGCTCTCGCACGCCCAAGTGACCTCCCATGGTAGGAGAAAATAAAGATGATGGGACAACAAATCCTTTCAAACTGTTGATTGAGGAAGTGCTCACGCAACAGAGGAACGAGATGATGGATAGTTTCGTGCAAATCCTTCGACGGCTACCAACAGGTGACACATCTTCTTCAAGGTACAAATAAACTTCGATATTCCTATATTTGAAGGTCAGATAGACGCAGATGTTGTAGAAAAGTGGTTGAATCTACTAGAAGGGTATTTTTCTTTCCATAACTTTTCGAATAGAGAAAAGATTACTTTTGTGCTCCTCAAAGTTGTTCCCCATGTCAAAGATTGGTGGGAAACTTTCTGTGAGAAAAAGGAAACAGAGGAAACCTCATTATTTTCAGTCATGGCCACCTGGGAATCCTTCAGGGATGCTATTAAGGAACAATACTACCCTTTCGGAAGTTATGATGACCTGTATACCAAATAGACCACACTATGGCAAGAAAGAGACCAAGCAATGCCATATTTCACAAATATCTTCCATACCTTGCGCACCAAGTTGGGTATAAAAGATTTGGAGTGGCATCTAGTGCTCAAGTATCACAGTGCTCTGCATAGATACATCCAGACTGAAATGGAATTTTTGGACATCTCATCCTTGGGCGTGACCTACCGATATGCCGTCAAAATCGAGCAGAAGCTCAAACAAAAGACACAGCAATTTGGGCCTGGGAACCCCTCACAACAAAACCCAGGAAAGGGCGGTCCAAACCCACTGAACAAAGGACATAGAAAAGATGGAAAATATCAAGAAAAATATTCCAAGCCGCAAGCAAATAAGGACACAGGAAAGACAAAGAAAGATACTGGGAAGTGGTGCGACTTCCATAAGAGACCTTAGCATAACACTGTTGACTGACGCTCAAAGTAGTCACTAGTGGCCGAAGTGAAAGCCTCTGAATCAGATGTGGATTCTAACTCTGAGCCAGAACCAGAAAGGGGAAACTAGATCATTGATGTGGAACCCAGTGCCACCGTTGCTACCACCAAGCTCCAGACTGGTGAACTAGACGAGCCAGAAGAAGGAGAGCACCTCTTCCATTCACAGATGTGGGTAAAAGGCACCCCACTGCACTTCATCATTGATAGCGGTAGCCAGAAGAACCTCATCTCAGCAGAGTTCATCAAGCGGATGGCCCTACCAACAATGCCATACCCAAAACCCTACACCATTGTATGGCTCCACCAACGAAGCAATCTCTACGTCAGCCAATAGTGTCGACTGTCATACGACATCAAGCCCTTCAATGACGAGGTATTGTGTGATGTTTCTCCTCTCGAAGTTTTTGATGTTCTTTTGGGCCAACCTTATTTATGGAAACATCGCACTGTATATGAGTCTAGGCATCATAGTGTTATTATTACTTTGAACAGGAAATTGTACAGGATACCCAAGGCAGTCCCACCTAGTGCTATTTCCTTGATCTCTTCTAAGTAATGTAGGAAGGTCATCTCTCAGATGGGGAAGTTTTTCTTCTTCATGATTCACTCTCAGAATAAGCGAAATATCACAGCCACATCTAGAGTCTCTGCGATCAACCTCTCCACATAGCAGAAGCAAGTAGATAAGGTCATGGAAGAATACTCGGATATCTTCTCCTCACCTATAGGGGTACCTCTGCATTGCCAGGTCAAGCACCCCATCTATATGACCCCCAACGCACTGTTTCCCAATGGGCCAGTCTATCGTCGCTCTTTGTTACAGAATGAGGAGATCAAGTGACAGATCCAAGAACTGATCCACAAGGGGCACATCCACCCTATCTCATCACCTCGCGGGAGCCCAATCGTGCTGGTACAGAAGAAAGATGGAACCTGGAGACTCTGTATTGATTACCAGGCTTTGAATAAAATCATATTCAGAAACCAGTACCCAATTCCATGAATTGATGACCTCCTTGATCAACTCACGGGGGCCAAATACTTCAGTAAGATTGATCTGAAGTCTGGCTACCACCAGGTCTCGATAGAACAAACAGATGTATGGAAGAGTGCCTTCAATTCAAAGGAAGGCCTTTTTGAATGGTTGGTCATGCCCCTTGGTTTGAAAAATTCTCCAACCACTTTCATGAGGATGATGGACAATATCATGTGACCATTCACCAATAATTTTGTAGTGGTCTATCTGGATGACATTCTAATTTACAACAAGACTTGGGTTGAACACTTGTAGCATATTCAGCAGGTTCTGCACACCCTGCAACATCACAAGCTATATGACAACTTGGAAAAATGCTCCTTCGGCATGGACAGGGTCCATTACCTGGGCTACATCATTGATCAACATGGCGTACATGTGGATCTAGCCAAGATCCAAGTCATTCGTGATTGGCCAGCCCCAACAACACTCATTGAGCTTCAGATCTTCTTGGGCCTTGCCAATTTCTACCACGGGTTCATGTTGGGTTTCTCCCATACTGCATGGGCCCTCAGCCAAATAAACAATGGTGGTGGTAAGTCAAAATTTGCGTGGGGCCAGTCTCAACAACAAGCCTTTGATGATTTGAAGCAACGCGTGTGCTCATCCCCAGTACTTTCACTACCAGACCTGCAACATCTCTTTGAGATCGAGACAAATGCTTCAGAATATGATGTGGGCGTTGTTCTCACTCAACATGGCCACCTCGTGGCCTATCATAGTGAGACACTATCATATACTGTCCGTAAGTATCCTACTTACGACAAAGAAATGTACTCCATTGTGCAAGCATGATGCTAGTGGAGACATTACATTCTTGGGAAGGACACAGTCATCCACACTGATCATAAGCCACTACAATTCATGCAGACACAGGGAAAATTGCAGAATGACCACCATCAAAAGTGGTCCACACACTTGCATCAATTCCACCTCAACATCAAGTATAAAACAGGAAGCACCAATCACGTCGTTGATTGTCTTAGCAGACCGCCAGTCGTGACACTCACCATGGTGATATACTCTTGAGGCCATGAGACATTTGGATGGCCCCAACTCTATGAGATAGACCTTGACTTCCCAACCATCTACCAAATGTTGGGTGCAAACATAGTTGTCGATAATTTCCATCTTCAGGATGGGTTGTTGTGTCATCTGGGCCATATCTGTGTTGCATCAAGTGAGCGAGCAAAGATGATCTGGGAAGACCACTACAGTCAGGTGGTAGGAAAATTTGGTGTCGAAAAGACAATGGTGATGCTACAAAAACATTTCTAATGGACGAAACTTTGACAAGAGGTCAGCAATTATATCAGGTACTACACTGTCTGCACTATTTCCAAACTGAACACTAAGAAACAGGGCATGTACACCCCTCTTCCCACTCCTGACAGGCCATGGGAATCCATCTCAATGGACTACATGTCGAGACTCCCATCCACTAAGCGGGGAAATGACTGTGTTTTTGTGGTTGTTGATCTCTTTTCTAAGATGGTGATTCTGGTTGCCTGCAAGAAGAGCATCACAGCAGAGGCCACTGCCAAGCTCTTCTTTGAACGAGTCTGGGTACATTTTGGAATCCCACAAACCATTGTCTCAGATCGGGACAGTCGATTTCTCAGC
>SNQJ01S0005797.1:142445-173601 GCA_010110895.2 Picea sitchensis | reverse complement strand
CCTGAGAAAAAGGGTTATAGGTTTGGGTAGGAGGTTAAAAGTTATTCTTGAAGGGTCATGATCTATGTACAAGTTTAAAGCCCTAGCTTGTTAGTCCGTAGGGTAGAATACCCCACAACACAGTCACATCTCTTCTCAGAGATAAGATGCCACCATTCCAGCAAGCTTGTTTCCGCTGCATTTTACAGTTTCATCTTATTTCGTTATCAAATAGAAAACCAGTTTTACTGTATCTCTGTTATTTTGTGTTAAGCGCCTGTTAATAATTTGTATTCATTTCGTTCTTCTCATAAAATCCAGATCAACAATCCTCCAATGTATTTGAGTAAATATTTTTGACAAGATAAATCTATACCCAAAATCAAAGATCTTCTTCTAAATCCTTGAGTGTAACTTTGCACACTTTTCCCTTTAGCTTGCCTAAATTTTTTCCAATCCATAATATCTTTTTGCATGTATGCTAATGGATAAAATTTCCTTTTAATTGCAACAATAAAATAATTCAAAGAGGATAAAACTTTACCACGCTTCTTCATGTCCTCTTGATTTTTGGCTTCCCACCAAATGAGTGTTGCACTTTCCAATATAAGAGAAGCAAGTTGAATCTTAGTTTCATCATCCTAGATTATTTGTATTCTACAATACACTTCAATTTGATGAATACAATTATCCAATTTCTCAGCATTTACCTTTCCATTGTACATAGGCAATTCAAATTTAATATCAATCTTAAGCAAAGGAGTTTGTGGAGGAATATTATCATGTTCTTTTGGAGAATTTGGAGGCGGTTGTGAAATGGTAGAAGAAGTGGAATATGGAGGTGAAGGGGGTGGAGTGTCACCATTTCCTCCATTTCCTTTTGGATATTTATCACCATTACCTTCATCACCTCTTGGAGGATTTGATCTTTCTCCTTGCAACATTGCATTCCTTTCTTCAAATAAAACTTTCACCATTTTTGTCATATCATAAAAGGATTTTATGAAAGTTTCCTCTTCTGAAGTATGAATTTCATGACTCTCTTCATGATCCATACTTGGTGAATGCCTCCTTGAAGCTTGAGGTGATTGAATGGTTCTCCTTCTTGAAAGTTGAGAACTTGTCTCTACAAGGTTTCCTTCCCCTCTTGTGAGATTCAACCTTGTAAGCATCATAAAACAAAACATTTTCAAACAATCACACCTTCAAAAACATTTTCTCTGATACCAACTTGATATGAAAATTAAAAAAGGTTTGTGTATACAAATTTACAAGTGGAAAATGTATGTGTCTTGGGCAATTGGATCAAGTTGCAAGCACATGAAAATATTAAGTTTTTATACTTAAAACGTACAACATAAACAGTAATAAACAACCATAAAAATAAGCACATAACTCAACAAAATGATAAAGGAGTTCACCCGTCTCTTGGTCTACATCTCCTGGTCCAACTTCTTATGGATTATTTTCATTATATGCTCAAAGTGTTAAAAACAATGCTTTACAATGCTCATAATGTAAAATAGATGGCTCCGATGGCTCCATAATGTCCAAAAACCATTATATAGGCTCTTTCTGCACTTGGTTTGACCAAAAATTGAAGAAAATACCCTTCCTAGAAGTTTTTCCCAATAACTTCTTGTCCCTGCTTGCCAAAATGCACCCACTATTCCAAAAAATAGCCTCTACATAACCAAACCTAGCTCTGTACACATTTCTGGATCGTGGGAATATTTGTCGCACCATTAGAATGACTAACACCTTTCCCGACAGAGATCCCGGTCGCATGGCCCCATGTGGCCAAAGTCTAGCGCTAATTTTCTGAACCCACTGGCTAACTCCTCGTCGGTTTCACACTATGGGTGATATGGGAAGCGGTGATGTGTGTGACCATGGGCTGGGGCTTAGCCATGACCCTTTTTCCTCCCAACGAAACCATCATTCAAGTTTAAATAGAAGTTATGAACTATATGGTTAAGAACTGATGGTAGGCCGGCTGGTGGCTCGTCCTACGTGAAGTCTTGTCCACACCCATAGGTTGCGGGTTCGATATTGGTGGATTCCAAACCAAAATTTTATATAACAAGGGGGTGCCACATGGCGGCCCTTGAGCGTTCCACATGGAACCCAAACATTTTTCCATGTACATGCCACGTGTCGACCAAGGATTGGTCCAATTCACCACCTGCCCAGTCACTATGCCTTGTTAACAGCCCTGCAACATCACCTTTTCATGTCAGTTGTATATTTGTACAGACTGTACAGTTAGCTGCCACGTGGCTTGTATGGACTGTACAGTCAACAAATTTTGCCTGTTTGGAAAAGAGGACATAACGCAATAAATTCCTCATACGAACTCCATTTGAGCCCTTTCAATTTGCGTTGGGATCGTGAGGACGAGATCTACACAATGAAACCATTTTCAAGAAATGTCAAACACTTTGATTTTTGAGCATTTTTTTGATCCCCTGGATCATTTATTGACATATATAATGTAGTAGATATTCCTAAGGCCTAGGTAATATGCATTAGAGACCTCAAAATTCCACTTATTTGACCTTCAAATAGAAGATTTACTATTCTAGTCCATTAGTGTAGTTTTAGTATCTTATATAAATCAACCCTTGTAGGCCCCAAATTCAATTTTTCAAATTCTAGAGCATCAATAATTTCATATGGTAGCTATGTAGATCCATTTTGGATAATCTCTCCCCAGTTTGGGAGGCTTTTGGTATCCAAAATATTTAGTTTAATTGAGATGATGAAACAATTCCTCAAATTTCTCTTTGGAGTACACTATTTGGCCTTAGTTGGTATATAGAGCTTTAATCCCACTTGAAAAAGTTCTTATTGACCCCTTCTAGTCATTCTAACCTTCTTCCACATATTTATATTCTCAAGTTATTCTACTTTTTCATCTGGTGCCATATTTTCTATGGAGAAAAACAATTGGCCTTCTTCATCTTCATCGAGCATGGATGACTCATAGAATCTAGGTTCTCTAAATTCAATATTGAGTAAATTATCTTATAAGGTGGAAGACTTAGTCAATAAGCATGGTTTCCTACCTTCTCCAATATTTTGAAAAATCCGTATCTCAAGGATTTGATTTTCTTCCTTGTTGCTTGTCAATTTTCCTTACTAAGGTGCAACCAAACTCTATCTCTTACTTGGAAGATATTTTCAACCTTGTTTTGATAATTCCTAGCCTTGTATTTTTCTTGATATTTCTTTAGTTTCTCTTGAACCCATAAGTGTATCTTCGTTATAGCATCATCAAGGATATTAATCCTACTTCAAGTTTTCCATATACAATATCCAATGGTTATGGTGGAAATTTTCCAAAATAAATCTCAAGATATGTATACTTTCACCCTGCTTTAGATTTGGTACATTATAGAATGGATTGAAGGAAGATAACCTTGTTGGAAGAATGGATGGTCAATACTAGAATGCCTCACCTAAGTTTTAACTAAATATGGATGAATATGGTTCTATCTTTGAGAAGGTCCTAACTGCATCATTGAAAGAATGGTTTCTAAGGATAAGGCCTCTAACATTTTAAAAGTGAGAAATAATGGTCTTTATGTGGCAACTTATCCATAATGAAATGAGACTCACTAGTGGATGTGTAGGAAACCCTATTATAATAATATTGTATGAAAACCAAATTTTCATCCCAAGTCCTTGGTTGCTTTGTAATATACCTAAAGTATATTACCTTTATGTTTGTAATAAACCTAAATATAATTATCCTTAACTGTTTGTTGAAGGGGATGGATTCCCTTTTCTCAACAATATGGATTAAACCCAAGGATGAGGCACAGTTAGAATCCTCCTTGTTTGGTGAAGAATAATCCTTTGGGTTATTGGTTCGACAATTGTTCGATGGGATTTAAGAGATGTTTGTATTTACTTCTTTCTTTCTTTTTATTGTTTTATGTGTTACATTTTCTTATTACAAAAGGGAAAACAACAGGTAAATTTGAAGTAAACTTCCCTACAGATAACCTTGAAGGATAGAAAACAAAGAAAAATATTGGGTTCTTTTAAGAATTAATTCTAGCAAGAGACCATTATCATTTTATTTTTGAAAGAAACATATATGCATTAAGAACAAAAAAATTATTTCTTTATTTTAAAAATTAACTCTTAAAGAAACATGTGTTGATGTTTATAGCATCAGACAAGTACTTCCACACTGGTCTAAGTGTCTAGACATGTGGAAGTTTTCCAAAGCCTTCTACCTTGGTAATTTACTTTAATTAAAGGAATTATTAAAGTAACTTTCTTTTATTAATCATTTGAGTTTATTTAATGAAATGCTAAAGCTATTAACATTAATGAATTAAATATTATCCATTTATCTCAAGTTAGGTGAGATTTAATCTCAATCGTCAATCACATTGGAGATTATGGTTAGGTCATAAGTCAAGATTATAAAAGGAAGGCTAGGGTAAAGGAGGAGGGGTGAATACTTGACACAAAGAGTATAAAATGATTTTTTTTTAAGGAGATCTGGGATAGGTGGAGAAGGATTTTTATTTAGAGATTAGTACAGGTCAAGGAGAAGAGAGAACATGGGCATCCATAGGGAGTTCCAATAGATTGGAACCACAACAATAGGGTCACACCATACAATCTGGGTGCACATGTACATGGGTTTCATTGGAGACAAGTGTATATACGTGGGTTTTCGTAAGGAAAGGTGCATGCACCTTGAAAAGAGTGAAAGTATAAGACCATACAATGACACACGAGTTTCTAGGGTTTGTAGTTGTTGTATAAAGTTTTCAATATTTCTCAGTGGGTCATTTTCCCAGTAAGGGATCCCTTGTGATATTTGAAGTTATTTGGATGAAAATCTTAGTTAATGGGCATAATATATTTGTTTATTTTGTATGATATTTGGTTTCTAGTATTGCTTCCACTATTTATTTCAGTTAATTATTCAAACAAGTGTGTGTTGTTCCATGAGCTACTAATTTCATTTACAACATGAAAATCGCTAGATAACAAGATACCTAGGTGTCAGGATTAGAAAGTTAACATGGTATCATAGATCTCACTTTGAGAGGAATCCAGTTTTCATATCCACAGTAGTTAGAAGAAGATATGTCATATATGCAAGGAGATCTCTGCAGATCTATAAACCAATAGTAAAAAATTGAAGCACAAATTCTAGGGAAATAGTCTAAGAGTAGTAAAATTTGTTTTTTTGTAGGCATACAAAGTTGTATGTGGGTTTCAATATAGAAATGAGCATACATACATGGGTTGCAGTGGTAACAGGCGTGTATAGGATCATATAGGCCAATGTAATGGTAGTTTTAGCAATAGGTTATTTTCTCAACAAATTATCATATCTTAGAAATGGTAGCAACAAGTCTGATATTTGAATACAAATTGTATGAAGAATCCAATTTTCTATCCTGGAAAGCAAGATTTACCTTGGTTTTGAGGGATTTTTATCTTTGGGATATTGTTGACATAGTATTTCCTCCACTGACATATTCGCTAACTTTATAAACTCACGAGAAGAAGGAGGTTAAATCCCAATGAGTAATATTTAATGCAATAAAGGATCATTTGATTCCTCACTTATCCGAGAAGAATATGACCAAGGAGATGTTGGATTCCATGGTAGGTTTATTCCAAAGCGATAACTTGAATATGAATATGATCTTAAGAAATAAAATCAGATTGGTGTAGATTTCTAGATCCGATAATGTTACCAACTAATTTATGAGGATAACTCAGGTACATGATCAACTTGGAATTATTTGGGAGAAAGTGAATGACAAAGAACTTGAAAATGTGGCACTAAATGGTTTCTCAAAATATTGGGAACCATTTGTCAAGGGAGTCTGCACTCGAGAAAATATTCTAGATTGGAAAAGGCTATGGGATGGTTGTATCCAGGAAGAGACTCAAGAGGATTCTAAAGGAAGAAAGAAAGGAGGTAGTGATGAGAACCTATCCCTTGTCGATAAGACAAGGGAGGGAAAACATAAGGTTCCCAACAAGAAGGGTAATAATGATGTAGGTACTTCACATCCAGGGAAGAACAAGTACTTGAGAAAAATCAAGTGCTTCGCATGCCATAAGAATAGACATTACACATCTTAGTGTCTGGAGAAGAATAAATGAAGAAAATCACAACAGGTAGCAACATCTATAGAAACATAATTGGATGAGTTTGTTATGAAGTTTGAGAGGTATTTCTCACTAGTTTCTTTGGTTTCCACCATCTGTAACACCCTATTTTCCCCCAAGACCGTAATTACGATAAGAATTAATATGATTATGTTTATGAAGCATGTGATTGTGTTTTAATTAATGAAAAAACCAAACCTCTAACTGAGAGGGAACAACCTTGAAAGTACTGACCATGACACACAAGTGGGAATTGATGACGTAGGGAGTAATTGAATGGCTGGGTGAGGTGGAACTGAGATGTTTTTATGAAGAAAACATGAACCTTTCTTAACAATCTAACTTATGCTTGCAAAGCATAAAAATACACCTTCCATTGTACCAAATTTGTATGGAGCCATGTGACTAGTAATGGAATTCACAAAGGTGGTTGGAATAGTTAATACTATTGACATATTGGTCTCTTGAAGAAGGAAAGGGCGAATTGAATGACCTTATAGTAGGACACCATGTATTTTCCTATTTAGGATGGGAACTATAGGCTACATATTGTGTCTGCAGGAAGGGCATGGGAATCCCAAGAGGTTTATATGAGGAAGAGACCAAAATTGGAAAAAACACCACTAGACAAGACAATCAGAATAGAGGAGGGCATGCACAAGGGTGCACATACATAGTAGAACAAAAAGAGAGAAACATAGCACAAAGGAGCTTGAGAAGAACTAACTTGAGAAGGAATGAGTGAGAAGCAGGCTCATAAAGTAACGATGTAGTGAACATAAATGTTCATGAGAATATATTGAAGAATATAAGAGAATATAAAGTTTTCCTTGAAGAAAATAGGAAACTTATCCAACTTATTAATGATGAATATGAAACATAGAAGGAATGAATCTAGACTGGAGTAGAGAGGAATACAAATTGGTTCTTATTGGACAAAAACCAACACTGGTAAGGGGAGGTCACCAAAGGACTGTATAATACAGAACAAAATCCCTCATGCAGAGTAAATCCAATTGATAAACCACCTGATAAACATGTAGATTTCTTGAGATAAATTGGAAGGGGGTAAATTTTGTTGTTGTCAGAGGAGGAAGGAGAGTAACCTTCCTGGATCATCTTGAGATTGGAAACCAGCTAAATCATTTCCCTTGTGGTATTGTGTCTTGGCATGGGTGTGACATATTGTAGGAAGGATTTATATGGTATGGCCTAAATTTTGGAGGAAAGGAATCCTCTCTTAGTTGGTTGGTGTTGGCTATTTTGCTGATAAGATAAATATTTGACTTGATCTGTTTAATTGCACATGAATGTTGTGTGTGTGTGTGTGTGTGTGTATTTGTCTGAAATAAATGGGAAAAATGAATGCTTACAATCAATGAATGGAATACTTCAGTGATTGGGACATGATTTTTGTTTCCATATTTGAACCTGTTAAACTGAGAATTTAAATAAGTGTGAACAGTTTGTGTCCCTATGAACCTTGAAACTTTGGAGGAAATCTTGCAAGATATGGACAACACCTTCACTGAAGAGTGAATTGGGGTTGTTGGAGTTACTTCACACACACCTAGGATTTATTTTTCCTAATTTTTTTCCTTGTTTATTAGTCATAATTAGTCATTATACAGTCTCCTATATTTTATGGGAGAATATTCCACCTGGAGAATATTCTTTTCAGTTGACACTTCAGTTTGACTAGTTGAGTTGAGTCTAGATTATGCATTGGTATTGTCACCATGCAACATTGGGATCATCACCATGATAATGTGAAATTTCCTTGATTTCATCACCATACTGGTGCCTTTCCCTTGATTCCTTGATCTACTCCTCACTACACTCTATTTCAGTGAGTTAACTGAAGACTAGTTGACTAGTTAACTCATCTAGGTGGTAGTTCACTCTCGTAACTGCCTGAGAGACTAGACTAGGTGGAAGTTCACTCCCGTAATTGCTGGTGTGTGTACATATCACTATATACCACCACTATGGATCATTGGTTCTCCTCCAGTGTGCATTGGTTGAGTTATACAGAGTACATCATGTGTAAATTATTCATTATTCAAAATAGTTAATGAGAATTCTTCCATTCTTTCTCTCTTGCTTCTTCTTTCTCAATTTCTCTTTGCAAATGTGTGTGGTATTTTATAGCTAGATCTATTATGTGTAGGTTCAACACATTTACATGGTATCAAAGATGATGGATTGCTAAGAAAAAACTCTACCAATTTTTTTGCAGGTACAAAATATTGCAGACAACGAAAAGATGGATTTCCAAAAAGAATTCATTCTTACACCTTACAATTAATTTGCGTGGAAGGAGAAAATAGTCATACATATTTTAACCAGAGGATTGTACAGTTTAACCTTGAATACAGACACATAACCAACATCAACCATAGAAAAATCCAATTATTTAAATCGAATGGATGAAGCATTCAGAACAATTTGCAGTCTTATTTCTCCCAATCTCCTTTTTCACATATCTTCCTGTAAGACTCCCAATGAATCCTGGACCACCTTGGAAGAAATATTTGGAAAACTAGATGAGATGAGGGGACACATGATGGAGTTTTAATTTCTCACATTGGATCCAAAAATCTTTGACAATATCCAAGAATTCTTTACAAAATTCAAGGTTTTACTATCGCAACTCAAAGCTTGTGGGGTTGGTAAATCTAAGGAGGAGAAACAAATGGTTCTCACCATTATCTACAAAATTGGTCCTGAATTATCTGTGTTCATATCAACATTCCATTCTGTCAAATTTTCCTCTGGAGCCAACTGGAAGATTCCTTCTCTTGAGGACTTTATCAAATCGCTGAAACAAGAGAAAACCAAGCTCATCAACATGAGAAAAATAAAAGTCCCAAAGGTGCATGCACTTACTATGCAATATGGTAGCCATCAATATCATAAATCTAAATATAAATACAAATGGAAATCTCATGCACATTCGAAGAAGGAAGGGTACACAAAACCCTTCACCGATGCCTCCGGATCCAAAGGTGGAAATGGAAGAAAAGGGGAGAAATGCACGTACTTCCACAAAGGATTCCATCTAGAATCCACATGCATGCAGAAAAAAATAGATCTAATGACTCAAATAATTTAGGAAAACAACCTTGTAGATCGCATTCCCGAGGGTGCCAAGAAGAAGAATCTAGAAGATCAAAATCCCAAGAAAGGAAATTCTAGCAATGCCTTGATTGCTATCAACTCCTCTCCCGATGCTTGGATCATAGATTCAAGAGCATCACATCACATGAATGCGTCAAAAGTAGTCTATTATTCATTGGATGCATGCAAAGGTCCTCTTATTCTGATGGGGGACAACTCTCCAGTCAAAGTCACCGACAAAGGAAGGATTGAACTCATCAACGAGAGCTTCGAGAATGTGCTGCACATTCCCAAACTTTTTGTCAACCTTCTCTCCATGTATCAGATGACAAATTCTGGCACCAGAAATAAATTCAAATTCACACCAAATGAAATGGACATCTATGACATGCAAACCACTTCCAGGGTTTCTACTGGTGAGGTAAATCATCAATCTAGATTGTACGCATTTTCTGAATTTATTGAACCAGATTATACTTTACTGCTTACCCATGATGATGAAAGTAGTAGGATATGGCATGAAAGGTTCAAACATTTGAATTTCATATATATGCAATATCTTAGCAAGCAAATATTTCTTGATGGTCTACCAGACATCCATTTCTCCAAGGAAGTATGTGAGGGATGTGTTATTGGAAAACACCCTCAAGAGAAATTCAACAAAGGAAAGACTCAGAGAGCTTCTGCTCCTTTAGATATGATCCATAGTGACCTCATGGGTCATTTTACGCATCCATATATCTGAAAATAGAGGGTTTTTCTCATTTTTGTTGATGACTTCTCATGCTTTACATAGATTTACTTTCCCAGGAAAAAATCCAAGGTCTTTCAACATCTCAAAGATTTCAAAGCCCTGGTTGAGACATAGTCCAAAAAGAAAATCAAAGTCCTCTGAACTGATAATGGGGGAGATTATATCAATCATGATATCCATAATATTTTCCATGAGGCATGTATTTAGTTGCAGCACACAGTTCTCTATACTCCGCAACAAAACGAAGTTGCTAAGCGGAAAAACAAATCTCTAAAAGAGATGGCATCTTGCATGCTACATGCAATGCCACTACCATAGAGACTATGGGACGAAGCAATGAATTGTGAAAAATACATCCAAAACATATCTCCCCATAGATCTGTCAAGGATAAGACCCCCTACGAGGCTTGGAGTGGCCTCAAACCGGAAGTGACCCACTTTTATATTTTTGGTTCATGTGCATGGGCCCAAATTCCATCTGAAAAGAGGAAGGCACTTGATCCACAGAGAAATGAGTGTATTTTTGTTGGATACCACGATGATGTGAAGGGATATAGGGTTATTGATCTTTCCTTGGACCAACTCATCATTGAGTGTAGTGTTCAATTTGAGGAAAGTGTCTCGCATGCACCTCAACAGCTGCATGCAGACACCTTCATTCTTCTACCTGTCCGAGATGATGAGCATGCACATGCCAAATCTTATTCAGATGAGAGTTCTGATTCACAGGACTCATATGATTCAGATATGGAGTTAGTATAGTCATATGCATATTCAGAACATCCGGATGCAGTTGCAAAACTAGAGAAGAGGCCCAAGTGGGCACACACTACTCTTCAGGATGCAGGGGATCTTGTTGGTGATCCAGCTGATATTAGGAGGACTTGATCTGATTTTGAGGAGCCTCTTGTTGCACTCACTACCACTAAACCATTGAACTCTAGGCATCTTTTCTTGGTTCAGTCTTAAGATCCATAGTTTTATGGCGAGGCTACTAGAAATCCCTTTTGGGAATCCATCATGTAGGAGGAGTACAACTCCCTCTTTGAGAACCATACTTGGGATCTGGTTCCCCTTCATTCTGAGAGGAAACTTGGCATATGGATATGTGGCTATAGAAACAAGAGCGCAACAGATGGACAAATTAGCAGATACAAAGCCAAGATTGTTGCGAAAGGCTTGCAGCAGGTGCATGGCATTGACTATGATGAAACCTTCTCTACAGTAGAAAATATGGATTCCATACGATTGGAACTTGCCATTGTGGCAACCAAGGTATGGGAACTCCATTAGATGGATGTGAAGAATGCATTTCTTCATGGTGATCTCTCTAAGGAGATCGATATGGAGCAGCCCCAGGGATTTATGAAGGACTCATCTTTGGTCTGTTGATTGAAGAAGTCCCTTTATGGCCTCAAGCAGGCTCCAAGGGCATGGTATGCCAAGATTTAATCCTACATGTTGTCATAGAACTTTGTACGTTGTAAATTAGACCCGAATGTCTACATGCTTAGGATGTTTGATTCACTTCTACTCTTAGTTTTGTATGTTGATGATTTTTTGATCACTGGTTGCTTGACTTCAACGATTGGTGCAGTCAAGAGGATTCTACATGATAGGTTTTTGATGACAGACATGGGTCCACTACACTTCTTTCTTGGACTTGAGATTATTCAGGATGCATCAAGAATCAAACCGTCTTAGGCGAAGTATGCACGAGATCTCCTTGAGAGATTTGACATGATAGAATGTAAGTCTTCTCCGAATCCCTTCCTATCAGGAGTCAAACTTGAGGATGGTGGGGACACTCCACTGGTTGACAACACACTGTACATACAACTAGTAGGGAGACTGTTGTATCTCACACACTCTAGACCAAACCTATCCTATGCAGTTGGCGCAATTTCCAGGTTCATGCAGGAGCTGCATGAGCTACATTGGAAGGCTGCAAAGCATATCCTTCGATACGTACAAGGCACCATCACCTTTGGGATTCATTATGAAACAAACTCTACATTAGATCTCATCGGGTTCACTGATTTTGACTGGGATGGCAATAACAATGATCAAAATTCCACATCTAGTTACTCACTCAGTCTTGGTTCTAGGCCTATCTGTTGGTCGAGCAAGAAGTAATCTTCCATTTCTCTATCTTCAGGTGAGGCAGAGTACAAAGGGGTAGTTAACATAACCATTCAGGCTATGTGGCTAAAACAATTTCTCACTGAGTTGGGCATTCAGTTTCATCGATCAATCGTCATCTGGAGTGACAACTAGAGCACTCTGAAGTTCTACAGAGATCCATTTAAGAGGCAACGGATGAAGCACATAGAGATCCAAATGCACTACATATAGGACTTCATACAAGAGGGTATCATTGACCTACATTTATGTCCTTGAGCGGGACATACGACATACATCTTCACCAAGACTTTCACCGAGCATAAATTCCATTCTCTGGGAAGTTGTCTTGGAGTGAAGGACACAATTTCCTAGCAACTGTAGTTCTTATTTTTACATACATTGTACCTTGAGGGGGGGATTTTCCATGATGTTTTCCCTCTTTCCTCACTTTATTTTCAATGTATCTTTTGTATTTGGGTACCTAACATGGCCTTGTTGTTGGGACCCATTCTTTATTTTCACCATAGTGATGTTTAGGGGGTGTTGGAGTTACTTCACAAACACCTAGGATTTATTTTTCCTAAGTTTTTTCATTTTTTATTAGTCATAATTAGTCATTATCCAGTATCCTATATTTTAGGGGAGAATATTCTACCTGGATAATATTCTCTTCAGTTGACACTTCAGTTTGACTAGTTGGTTTGAGCCTAGATGTTGCATAGGTATTGTCACCATGCAACGATGGGATCACCACCATGATAATGAGAAATTGCCTTGGTTTCATCACCACACTGGCGCATTACCCTTGATTCCTTGATATACTCCTCACNCACTACACTCTGTTTCAGTGAGTTAACTGAAGACTAGTTGACTAGTTAACTCAGCTAGGTGGTCGTTCACTCCCGTAACTGCTTGAGAGACTAGAATAGGTGGAAGTTCACTCCCATAACCACTGGTGTGTGTCCAGATCACTCTAGACCACCACTATGGCACATTGGTTTTCCTCTAGTGCGCATTGGTTGAGTTATATAGAGTATATCATGTGTAAATTATTCTTTATTCATAGCGGTTAATGAGAATTATTCCATTCTTTCTCTCTTTCTTCTTCTTTCTCAATTTATATATGCAAATGTGTGTGTTATTTTCTAGCTAGCTCTATTATGTGCAGGTTCAACACATTTACAGGGGTACCTTGTGTTATGAGAGAGAACTCCGAATACTTGAGAGGAAAGTTTGCAATATATGGACAAAATATTCATTTGGAAGATATCATATAGGACTTTGGACCTGGGAGGCACCAATATGAGTGAAAAGTATTAAGCCTTGTGGACATGCAATCCTTCATCCAATCGAAAAAAGGGAAGACCTTAACTAGTGTAAAATTGGAATTTCTAAGCCCTTAGAACTTTAGTGGAACCTTATAAAGGGAAGAGAAAAAGACCCTGACTTGTTAAGTATAGAATCAGACTGTCAGCCTGGAAGAAACCAATGTATTACGATGGTCAGATTCACAGTCCTTGATTCATTGAAGTGAACATATCCATGTCGTTGGTTAGATGTTTTCATTCGAAGTGGATAGATGAGGTTTTATTTGTACTCATAAGGGGAAATCCCTAAGTCGAAAAGGATCACCAATCTATCAGAGGATGACTTGGGAAAAATTTGGAACATTAGATCCAGTAAAGAGACCATCTGAGGATGGCCATCAGAGGTACAAAAATAAAATTGTAATAGGATCCTGACAAAAGGATCTATGAGGATTGTAAATCCATCATGAGGTGATCCTATGAAAATCACAACTGTTGACTCTGGCAGGAGTCACCCCGAGGAAGAAGATTTGAAAACACTGATCGAAAATATGCCTTACCCCTTAAGTTCATGATGACCGTGGGGTCAAGTGAGTGATGATTGTTTGATCCTTCAGAGATGCACATGGTCAAAGTGAGAAATTAAAATTGGTCACGAAACCAATGTGATGATTCTCTGAGGAGGAGGGACTACAAAAATGAGAAGATGATCATTGATTGTTATGGGGGTGAGAGTTCATCTTAGCCATGTGATTTGTAGGTCCCATTTAATTAGTGATAGGAATGAATGCTTACATGGAACTAACCATTAAGTGGGTAGAATACCCCAACTTAATAGTGACCGTTAAATCTCAAGCATGAGGACCATTATATCTCTATGATTAATTCATCGGGATGTTGCAGTCAGAAGGTATCAAATCAACCTAGTTGGTTGGGAACTCCAATGGGAATGTGTCAAAATGGAAATATAGCATTGGTTTGAGGGATATAAGAAGATCAAGTTTTCTAAATTGGAACATTTATACCTTTGGGTACTCCATTAAGCTAAATGGAGGAATATCCCTAAGGATTAACAAATGATATCTTAGTTTAGTTTGTGATAAGAGAATTCCTCACATAAATGACTGGTCAATGTGATAGCATGTCGTGACGAAAAAAGAGAAAAGTCAACATCTGACTATCCTAAGTAATATTTAGGGGGTTGGGTGCGTGATAGAGTGTTATCAAAGAAAATTTCAAACTCTAGGATTAAATGGGTCACCAAGACTGCTTGAAAACATTTAAGAAAGTTTTGATGTTGTTTAACATGTATGTTTTAAATTGTTAATGCATTACTGATAATAGTTGGTGTTTCAACACGTAGGATGTACTGAAGGGAAACAAAGGTGAATGGTATAGTATAGTATGGATGACACCTCACATCTCAGAGAGGAGGAATCTGATGGACACAGGGATAGAGAAACTCCTCTTGATTTGATGGCCACTATTAGAAGTATAAAGTAAGACAATGAAAGGATCATCGGAGCTCAGGCTGAGTAGTTAGAGTTGAATGTAGTGTTACTACAGAGCTTGTCAGAAATTCAAAAGCATTTGCAGCAAGGCCCAAGTAATGCATATTTGCAGCAGTCAGAGATGTTGAAAACCCCTTTAGATGCTTAGAAGCATGGATTGGATCACAATGATGTGGGAAGTTATTCCAGGAAGAGGCATCGGGATGCTAAGAAAGGAAGATCAGGTGGAAGTGCTTCCACAAAGTCATCTAGTAAGAATACTAGTTCAGTAGAGAGGTCCAATAGTGGCACAAAGTCAAATGTCCCTAAGAAGAGAAAGAGGAAGAATTCTTAGAGTTGTTTAACTTAATAATTCAAGAAGGCTAATCCGCCTATGTTTGATGGAGAGATCAAAAAGGGAGAAGAATTTGAGGCATGGTTGTTTGGTCTAAAGAAGTAATTTTGGGTACATAACTACTCCAAAAATACTAAGGTTAGGATCTCCATTTTCAACATGAATGGAGGAGCTTCCATTTGGTGGGAAGACCTTAAGGAAATCAAAGGATTGAAGGAAATAAAGTTGACATGGAAGCAGTTTGAGAAATACTTCTAAAAAGCATACCCATTGGAGAAGTATTTTGATGAAACAATCAAGGAATTTCAAGAACATAAGTTGGGACAACTTACCATGTATGCATATTCCTAAAGGTTTATGGAGATATTGAGGTATGTACCTTATCTCAAATATGAGAAATCAAGAGTAAAATTTTTTCTTAGTTGATTTCCATAGTCCTACCAGAACCAAATTGAGTTCGATAAACCCAAGACATTGGAGGACACTATTTACAAGGCCAAGTGCTGTTACGATTAGTATAAGGATACGAAATATCCTTCAAAATAATGGAAGAGGAAGGACAAGAGTGAATTCTAGAAGAGGAGATTTAGTTCATTTTCATACAATAATTCCAAGAAAGCTGCATAGTTGGGTCATCCAAGAAGGATTGTGCATCAACATAATTTTCCATCTCAAAGTGGGAATAAGTTAGGAGAGAAAGAAAGAGAAAGACATGAGGAGCCTAATAAAATACATTAGCATTACTGGGTATGTGGATATCCACACCTACTGAGGGAGTTTCCTCATAGGAAGCATTATAGAAAGAAGATTTACCGTATGCAGGAAGAAACTACAATTAATGATGTGTCCATAAGTGTTTCGAGAATATATGTAGTTGTGGAAAATCAACTAGAAAACCACCAAGCCTATGTTATGGAATTGGAAGGTATTGTTGCCAAGAAACCTATTTATATTTTAATTGACCCTAGATATAACCTCGGTTATATTTCACCTTGATTTGTTGAGGCATGTTCATTGCAGAGAAATAAATATGAAATAGCATGGTTGGTTCAATTAGCCACTTGAACAAAGAGAAAAGTAGTAGAGGTAGTAGAGGCATGTCCATTTGTGAGGAGTGGACTGCATACTTAGGTAGTCTTGAATATCCTACCCCTATGATCATACAATGTGCTATTGGGTATGGTCTGGCTAGCTTCCCACAAGGAAAAATTAAATTGTTACAAAAATATTTTAGAATATGAATATAATGAAGGAAATGCAAGAGTTTTTCAAGGCATTCAAAAGCCAATTTAAGTAAGGAAAATATCATATTTGTAGCACAAGAAGTTCGACAGAAAAGGGTGATGCTTGTATGCTATACAAGTAATTAATTCCAAAAAAAGAAAGGAGATGAAGGTTGAAGATAACCTAGTTATATGGGAATTCATATATGGGTTTTAAGAGGAAGTTCCAGAACTACCTTTGAAAAGAGATCTTGATTTTTCAATAGATATTATGCCTGGATAAGTACCAGCTTCAAAAGTGCCTTACACAATGAGCACACTAGAGTTGGTGGAGCTAAAGGTGCATTTGAAAGAAATGCTAGAACCCGAGTGTATCTCCATGGAGAGAACCAACTCTATTTGTGAAGAAGAAGGATGGTACCTTGAGGTTATGCATTGATTATAAGAAGTTGAACAAGATGACCATCAATAACAAAATCCTTTTCTTAGGATTGACAACTTACTTGATCAGCTCAGAGGAGCTATAGTTTTCTCAAAAATCGTTTTAAGGTAAATATATTACCAAGTTATAATCAAGGACAAAGATATCCACAAGACAATCTTTAGACCGAGGTATGTGCACTATGAGTTTTTAGTTGTGCCATTTGGGCTTACCAATGCACTAGTCACATTCATGTGTTTGATGAATAAAATGCTCAAAACGTATTTGGACATGTTTGTCTTAGTGTTTTTGGATGACATATTGGTGTATTCCAAGAATACATAAGAGCATGAAGAGAATCTTAGGATGGTACTACAAGTGTTGAGAGAGAACCAACTATATGCTAAGTTCAACAAATGTGATTTCTTTAAAAGGGAAATCCAATATTTAGGCCACATAATCTTAGTAGAAGGAGTTGTAGTGGATTATGAAAATATTGAGGAAATCATGGATTGGCCTACCCCTATAAGTAAGATCCTTCATAGGATTTGTTGGGTATTACAGGAGGTTCAGAAAGGGATTTTCCAATATCAATAATCCTATTACCTCATTGCAGAGAAAGAGGAAGAAATTTGTATGGCCACCTGAGTGTGAGGATAGTTTCCAATGGCTAAAGCATATTCTGACCAATGCTCATGTTCTAAAAATTGCAGACCCAGAAAAAGATTTATTGGTTTGCACTAATGCTTGCAAGGAAGGACTAGGAGGATTCCTTATGAAAAAAGGGGAAGTGATTTGTTATGAATCACCAAATGTAAATGAACATGAGTAGAATTATTTTACCCACGATCTAGAGTTGGCGACAATTGTGCATGAATTGAATATGTGGAGGAATTACTTGCTCGGGAGAATAGTTTTCCTAATGACAGATCATTGTGGTCTGGAGTACCTATTCAACCAACCAAGGTTGAATGCCAGATAGGCCAGGTGGATGGCGTTGATAAGTGATTTTGATTTCAAAATCAATCACATTAAATGAAAATACAATAGAGTGGCAGATGCACTCATTGGGAATGTGCGTGATATACACTTAGTAGTAGCAAGTGTAGGGGAGTCTGATATCAAGAAGAGGATTGGAAATATATTGCAGGAAGACAATTTCCTCAATCAAGTCATAAAAGGGTTAGAACAAGAACCCAGAGAAAATAAATATGAAGGATATCAACTTGAGGATGATAATTTGTTGTTGTATAATAGCAGGTTGTATGTGCATAATTCAACATATTTGAGACATCTGGTTATGAACGAGTTCCATAAAAGACCATATGTAGGTCACCTTGGTTACCAGAAAATGACGACAATAATAAGGTAGTTGTATTATTGGCCTGGAATGAAGCAAGACATTTCTTAGTACATCACTAAATGCATGGAATTTCAATAGGTAAAAGTGGAGCACAGACATCTTGCTAGGTTATTGCGACCTTTGCAAATTCAAGAGTGGAAATAGGAAACAATTTCCATGGATTTCATTATAGGTCTACCCAAGACAATTAAGAAACATGATGCAATCATGGTTGTAGTGGATAAGCTGATCAAGGCAAGTCATTTTATCCCAATTAAATATACTTTCAAAACCATGGGCGTTGGTAACGTTTTTCTAAAGGAAATTTTTTGTATTGCATGGTTTTCCCAAGACCATAATATTAGATAGGGATGCCACATTCATCTTAAGTTTTTGGAAAATCTTGTTTGTAGGCTTGGGAATGAAACTGGTGTTTAGTACAACCTACCATCCCCAAACATATGATTAGATTGAAAGAGTGAACTGAGTGCTAGAGGACATGTTAAGGATGCATTTTATGCATGAGCCTAAGGAGTGGGAAGATTATTTACCCCTGGTAGAGTTTTCCTACAACAATGCTTATTAAGAATCATTGAAAACTATCCCTTTTTAGGTTCTATATGGTAGAAAGTGAAAATTTACAATCAATCGAGATAGTCCAGTGGACAAGGTAAAAATTGGACCAGAATTGTTGGAAGAGATGGAACATGCCATGGTTATTATAAGAAAGAATATGAAAGTCACCCAAGATAGACAAATGATCTATGTAGATAGCAAGAGAACTCACAGAGAGTTCAAATAGGGGGATCACGTGTATCTCCAAGTGAAACCCAAGAGGATTTCTTTGAGAATGGGGATGTGTGCTAAATTGGCACCCTACTACTGTCAAACATTTGATTTCCTAGAGAGGATAGGAGAATTAGCATTTAAACTTTCTTTTCCACCTACTGTTAAAGCTCATAATGTGTTCAATGTGTCTTTTTTAAAGAAATATGTACATGATTATAATCATGTTAGTGATTGGACTATGATACAGGTTGAACTAGAGGGAGAATTATAGCTTGAACCTCAATGCATCCCAGATAGGAGAGAAACAATGCTTTGGAACCGAGCCATCGTGCAGGTCAAGGTGCAATGGAAGAACTTTGTAGTACATGAGGCTACATGGGAGCTAGAGGATGGCATGAGATTGGCACACTCATTTATTTTTTCTGTATAATTGCATATAGATGGTGTTTTAAACACTGNATATAGGGTAATAGAGGTGTCAAAATGGAGACTCAACAAGTACACTAGAAGGTGTATTATTATGGTTTTCAATCATAAGTTATCTTATTATTCCAAGACTTTATATGATTATGTTTATGAAGCATGGTATTATGTTTTAATTAATGAAAACACCAAACCGTTGATTAAGAGGGAAACACCTTGAAAGTACTGGCCATGATACACAAGTGGGAATTGATGATGCATGGATTGATTGAGTGGCTGGGTGAGGTGGATATGAGATGTTTTTATGAAGAAAATATGAATCTTGTTTAATAAGATAACTTATGATTGAAAACCATAATAATACACCTTCTAGTGTACTTGTTGAGTCTCCATTTTGACACCTCTATTACCCTATATTATCCTCTATCTGAGTCAATTTTACCTCTCACACGTGCATATGTTGTCTATTTCCTCCACAAACCTACTTTGTGACCTTGTCCATGTGCATAGAGATGTAACCTATGTTAAAACATGATTTGTTTGATTTTATTTATTAATTGGGATTAAATGGTTGATTTTTATGCTCCTAATTACTTTGAATATTATTTAGCAGCTTCATGACAAGGCATCACCTCATCTGGTACTTTCGCTGGTCTGGTACTGCAACAACCAACTGATCCGGTACTTCCACTTTTCTGGTACTGCAGGAAAAAAATAATTTGGTACCAATACTCCTCCTAATACAATACTCTGCAGTGATCCAGTACTACCTCTGTGTTCATCTGGTACCAGCTCTGTACCTCTTCCGGTACCAGCTCCATCCGGTACCAGCTTTGCACCTCTTCCGGTACCATCTATGCACCTCTTCCAGTACCAGATCCATCCGATACCATCTCTGCACCTCTTTCGGTACCATCTCCATCCGATACCACTATTGCGTTGGTCTAGTACCCAAATTATGACTATGCTAATCTGGTACTAAACCATTGCCTACAGGATTCCACTACCAACATTCTGGTACTATATTTTCACCTTGATTTACATGCATATAAAGATGAATATCAACATTTTGGGACATGGGTTTTGTCCAGAGTGGCAGTTTCATGACAAAATTTGTGGAATAATTCCCATATATCACACATGTGGACCTCTAGCTCAGGGGGAACGATTCAACCTAAAATTGACAATTTTCCTGAAATTCTAGGATCATGCCCATATTTGTGGAAAATGCATTTCCTTGATTAGATAATAGTTGTTATCGACCTCCATTGATGGAAAATGGTTTTGATTTGATTTTTCATGGATTGTATTGTCTAGAGTGAAATTTGTAATGTAAAAAGTATATAAATTGAGTTATGGCTCTAAGCCAAGGGGAGGAATTATTATGTTGTAAGATTGATTCTTGGAGAAGGATGTATGTTGTTATGCTGGGAAATGAAATGATGAACTTCTGATTCACTTAATAAATTGAAGGAATGAAAATGTTTTTTTGTTCAATTCATGGGAATGAGTAAATTTCTTTAGTCTGCAATCTCTTTAGAGGTACCTTTTTGGTTCAACAAGGGCCCACCGCCCCAACCAAGGTAAGCCTCCTTGTACATGTCTTTGTGTGTTGTGATTTAATTGTGTGAGTATGAACATTTAAAAGTGGTGTGTTATAAATGATTTTAAATGAGTTTTTATTACAGTACAGATTTATTTGATTTTGAATCAGTGGGATTAAATGGTTGTACATTGAATAGAGTAGATAATTCCATTTTCATTTTTGCAGATTGATATTTAGTTAACAAGAGTTGGATAGATGTGTGGGATTGATTTCTATTGTTTTTAATTTATGATTGTATTGTTCTTAGTGGGTACAAGAACCATAAGACTTCATCTCTCACCTTCATGCTCCATGTAATGAAGTCTCTCAATCATATTGATTTTTTCTTGTATTAAAGAAGGTTTGATTGGAATTGATTAGTTCATGTTTGGTTTCTTTTCAAGAGTAAATAGAGTGCATTATCAATGGTTACGTGAATTCAATTGTTACAGGAAGCAAGGTCATATCCCATATATATATTTCATGAGCCTATAATTAGCATATCCATCCCCTAAACAAGAATTCCGAATTATACATTTGCTGATCAATTTTTCTTTCTAATTTTTATAATTGTGTGAAAGTAAGAGTATTGAGTTTTGAATGTTTATTATTTATTCTATACTCATCAGATGTAGATAAAGAACCTATTGTCGGCACATATAGTGTAACAAATCTGTTGATTATGAATCCCAGTCAATAATTTATGTTTGGTAATATATTATGCATATAATTGCACCAACAATACCATATCTGTATGGAGCCACGTGACTAGTAACGAAAGCCACATAGGTGGTTGGAACAATTAATATTTTTGAAAGATTGGTCTCTTGAAGAAGGAAAGTGCCAATTGAATGAATTGTTAGTAGGACACCATGGATGTTCCCCTTCAGAATGAGAACTATGGTATGTAGGTTGCGTCTACAATAAGGCCATGAGAATCCCAAGAGGTTTAGATGAGGAAGAAACCAAAGGTGGAAAATACACCACTATACCAGACAATCATAAGAAAGGAGGGAATGTGCGAGGGAACACATACACACTATAATGAAAAGAGAGAGACAAATCATGAAGGAGATCAAGAAGAACTAACCTGATAATAAATGAGTGAGAAGTAGGCTCACAGAGTAACAATGTAGTGAACATAGGTGTTCATGAGCACATATTGAAGAAGAGAAGAGAATGGAAAGTTTTCCTTGAATAAAATATGAAGATTTTCCAACTTATTGATTATCACACTAAAACAGAGAAGGCCTGAATCCAGATTGGAGCAGAGAGGACTGCAACTTGGTGCGTACTGGACAAAAACTGACTCTGGTAAGAGGAGGTTTCCTAGGGACTATATAGAAGAGAAGGGACTCCCTTGTGTAGAGGAAATATAGTTGATAAACCACCTAATAAAACTGTAGAGTTCTTGTGCTCAATGGGAAGGGGGAAACTTTTGTTGTTGTCAGAGGAGGAAGGAGAGTAACCTTCCTAGATCATATTGATCTTGGAAACCAACTGAATGATTCCCCTTATGATATCATGGCTTGGCATGGGGGTGGCATACTATAGGAAGGAACTCTATGGTATGGCATAAGGTTGGGAGGAAAAGAATCCTCTCTCAGTCAGTTGGTGTTGTTTATTTCCATCATCAGAGAAGTATTTGATTTGATCCATTTAATTTCACATGAATGCTGTATATATATATATAAATATATATTTGTCTGAGTTAAATGGGAAAAATGAATGCTTACACTCAATTAATGGAATCCTTGAGTAATTGGGACATGTTTTTTGTTTAGATAGTTTAACCTATTAAAATGAGACTTTAAATACGTGTGAACAGTCTATGTCCCTATGAACCTTGTAGCTTTGGAGGAAATCTTGCAAGATATGGACAACAACTTCACTGGAGAGTTAATTGGGGTACCCTAATTTTTGTGAGAGAACCCCGAATACTTAAGAGGAAAGTTTGCAATATATGGACAAAATATTCATTTGTAAGATGCCAGATAGGACTTAGGACTTGGGAGGCACTAGTATGGGTGAAACGTCTTAAGCCTCGTGTGAAGTCACCTATTTTATGTGGAAACATTGCAGAACATGCAATCCTTCATAAAATTGCAAAAAGGGAAGACCTTAACCAGCGTAAACTTGGAATTTTCAAGCCCTTAGAAGTTTAGTGAAACCTTAGAAAGGACATAAAAAATTACCTTGACATATTAATTATGAAATCATACTATCACCTTGGAAGAAACCAATGTATCACAATGGTGGGATTCACAGCCGTTGATTCGACGAAGTGAATAGATCCAAACCATTGGTCGGATGGTGTCATTCATAGTGGATAGTTGAGGTTTTGTTTGTACTCCTAAGGGGAAATAATTGATTTGAGAAGGATTGTCGATCTATTGGAGGATGACTAGGGAAAAATATGGACTATCAGATCCAGTGAAGAGACCATCAAAGGATGGCCATTAGAGGTCTAGAAATAATATTGTAATAGGAGTCTGAAGAAAGGAGATCCAAGGACTGTGGATATATAGTGAGGTGATCCTATGAAGATAACAACTGTTGATTTTGATAAGAGTTGCTCCAAGGAAGAGGATTTGAAAACCCTAATCGAAAATATTCCTTACCCCTTAAGTTAATGATGACCATGGGATCATACAAGAGGTGATAATTCAATCCTTCGAAGATGAGCATGGTCGGAGTGAACAATTTAGAGTGCTCGTGGAGCCAATGTGATGATTCTCTGAGGGGGAGAGACTCTGAAAATGAGAAGATGATCGTTGATTGGTATGGGGCCGAGACTTAATCGCAGGCATTTGATTTGTGGGTCCCATTTAATTGGTGAGAGGAATGTATTCTTCTGTGGAAATAATCTTCAAGTGGATAGAAGAACCCGATGTAATCATGATCATTAAAACCCAAGCACGAGGACCATTATATCTTGATGATTAATTTTCCAAGATGTTGTCATTGAAAGGTAGATCAACATAGGTGGTTGGGAACTCCAATGAGAGCGACTTTGAATGGCCATAGATTGTTGTTTTGAGCCCTATGAGAAGATCGTGCCATCCAATTTGGAACGTTTAGACCTATGGGTACTCCAGTAAGATAAATGAAAGAAGATCCCTAAGAATTAACAAAGGTTACATATTTTATTTTATTATAAGATAAGTCCTCACAAAAATGAATGGTTAATCTGATAGCATGTCATGAAGAAAAAAGAGGAAAGTCAACATCCCACCATCCTAAGTAAGCTTTAGGGGGTCAGGTGTGTGACACCATCACAACTACCAGGAGTGTGTGGTGCTTGCACATTGGTGCCTCTTGTCATATGAAATAATCACGTGAAATTTTCAACAACATTATGAAGAAGGACTCAGGGATCCATGTGGACCTTGGTGAAGATGTAAATTATGCAATCAAGGGTCATGGAACCATTTTTTTCTATCTTGAGTCAAGAGTTTAGTTTTATGCCTATGATATCATTTACATACCAGGACTTAGGAAAACATTTCTCTCAGTATCAGCTATGGAGGACACTGGTTTTTTCATTACTTTTTAGAGAGGGAAGGTACTCATACGTCCAGAGGGAGCTATCCTAGACACAACAATGGTAATTGGGGTTAGATATGGTAACTTATATAGGTTGATAGGAAATCCATTTAAGGCCTTTATACATGACAATGATAACCTATGTGAGCTATGACACAGGAGGTTGGGACACTTAAACTATAGGGAACTATTGATTCTGAGGGAGATTGTCACTGATATTCTAAAGTTTAGTGTTGAGTAGCAAGGCATGTGTATAGGGTGTGCACTTGGCAGGAATGCCAAGGCTATTTTTCCAAGCGGTGAGAGTGGGTCCAAGGGGATCTTTGATATTATTCATTCAAATGTGTGTGGGACGATGTCAGTAGCATCAATGTTAGGAGCATCATACTATGTGACATTCATTGATGGATTTTCTAGTAAAACCTATATCTTATTTATGAATACCAAGGATGAGGTCTTCAGCCAGTTCCAAGAGTTTGAGGCTCAAGTGGAGAAGCAGACAGGGAGGATGACCAAGGTCTTGAGGTTGGATAATGGAAGTGAGTACACTTCTAATAAATTCAAAGATTTCTGCAAGGAGGTAGGGATCAAGAGGGAGTTGACAGTTTCATACAACCCTCATCAGAATGCGGTTGCATAGAGAAAGAACCAGTCCATCATCGTTTTTTTCAGGGCTACGATACATGACTAGGATATACCTATGTTTCTTTGTCTAGAGGTGTGTAACATGAAAATATATGTGTAGAATAGAAGTCCTCACAGTTTATTGGGGAAAAGACTCTAAAGGAGGCATTATCAAGAGTGAATCCATATATAGAACACTTGAGGATATTTGGTTGTCCACTATACATCCGTGTTCCTATGGAGAAGAGGTCAAAGATGGATCCTTTAGGACATAAGGGTATATTTTAATTTGTGGGGCACAATGAGACCTCAAATAATTACAGGATCATCATACCATTGTATTATAATATAGTTGTGAGAAGATATGTTAATTTCAAGGAGAACTTGGCATCTAGGAAATATCAGGAGACACTAGAAGTGGTAGAGGACAAGGAGCAGGAAGCTCCGAAGGATGAGAAGTGCTCAATAGTTTCTAGTTCAGGAAGTCATAATTTAGGTGGGGAGGAGGTTTTATCGTCTTTTAGTTATTTCAGGAGACCTAGGCGGTTATTACAAACATTTAAGGATGTAGGCGAGGCTTGTAGGAGTGTATTCAGGGAGAACAGGCCGACAAGGAAGTTTCCAAACTATATGGCACTTATGAGTAGAATCATTAATATTGAGCCTTCCAGTTTTGAGGAAGAAACATATTAATAGGTTTTTTGGAATTCCATGGTGGAAGAGTAAACCTCTATCATGGGGAATTATGTCTGTGAGATATTTTCAAGATCGGAGGGGAAGTCAGTTGTGAGTTCTAGGTGGATCTACAAGATCAAGTATGCTAGAGATGGAAGCATCGAGAAGTTCAAGGAGAGATTTGTAGTGAGAGGATTCTCTCAGAGAGAGGGAGTAGAATAGGAGGATACATTTTATCAAGTCACCAGGTATGCTTATATTCAACATGTTATTTATATTACTTCAATTATGGGGTGGAGGATTCACTATATGGATGTGAAGACATCTTTCCTCAACATGATAATCGAGAAAAAAAAGTATATATAGGGAAAACTCATGGATTTGAGGTACATGGGAAGGAGTCTCATGTATTCACTCTTAATAAATCCCTTTATGGAATCAAATATGCACCCAAGGCGTGGTATTCTAAGATTTATAGATACTTCCAGAGCATGGGATTTACCAAGAGAGAGGAAGATCCTAACTTGTAATTTATACTTGTTGGGACAGATCAACTTATATTGGTGTTGTACATTTATGATTTGTTTCTCATAGGTGTATATGATATTATAGCATGGTGCAAAGTAGATTTGGATACAAAATTTGAGATGAAGGACATTGATTTGATGCATTATTTCTTAGGGTTAGAGGTATGGAAGATATCGGGAGAGATCTTCCTTGGTCAAGGGAAGTACACAGTAGAGATCTTGAGGAGATTCAGGATGGAGGACTATATACCAATGGTTACACCTATGGTTACCATCCTTAAGAAGCTTGTCACTTTAGATTTAAAGTTGGTGGATCCTAGGATATACAGGTAGTTGATAGGGTCCTTGATATATTTAGTCAACACTAGGCCATATATATGGTTTTTTATGAACATATTGAGTCAGTTCATGGTGGATCCTAGGCAGGTGCATTGGAAAACATCAAATCATGTTCTTAGGTACTTCAGAATTCCAATGGAGTATGGGTTGAGGTATCTTGGAGGTGATGGAGTGAGGGTGTAGGGATATTCAGACTCAAATTGGGTAGGGAGTGTGGTATATAGGAAGAGTACCTCATGGTGTTGCTTCGGCTTGGGATAAATAATAATTACATGGTTCAATAAGAAGCATAATTCTGTAGCACTCATTTAAACAGAGGTAGAACATACTGTAGCACTCATTTAAACAGAGGTAGAACATATGTCAGCAAGTATGGCTAGTTGTGAAGCCATTTGGATTCATAAATTGATTACATGGTTATTTGATCAGGATTTGGATCCTACAATGGTATATTGTGATAATCAAAGTTGTATCAAACTCTCTGAGAATAAATTATTCCATGATAAGTCCAATCATATTGAGATCATGTATCACTTTATGTGATATAGGATCTAGAAGGGAGTAGTCAAGATTCAATACGTTTCCACAAATGAGAAGGTTGCAGACATTCTGACCAAAGCCTTGGGTAAATGTAATTTTGTGTTCTTCAAGGACAAAATTGGAGTGGTGAAAAATACCTTCCTAACTAAGAGGGAGTGTTGATTTTTATAGCATCAGACATGCATTTTCACACAAGTCTAAGTGTGTATACATGTGAAAGTTGTCCAAAGCCTTCTACCTTGGTAATTTACTTTAATTAAAGGAATTATTAAAGTAAAGTTATTTTATTAATTAGTTGAGTTTATTTAATGAAATGCTAAAGTTATTAGAATTGGTGAATTAAATATTATCCATTGATCTCAAGCGAGGTGAGATTTAATCTGAATTGTCAATCACTTTGGAGATCAGGGTTAGGTCATAACTCAAAATTATAAAAGCAAGGATAGGGTAAAAGAGGAAGGTTGAATACTTGACATAGAGAGAAGAGAGGGATTTGTTTTCAAGGAGATATTGGAGAAGTGGAGAAGGATTTTCATTTAGAGATCAATATAGGTTAGGGAGAAGAGAGGATAGGGTCAACCACATGGAGTTCCATAAGATTAGAGCTGCAACAACATGGTCATTTTGTACATGGTTTGTCGTATAGTCTAGGCATGCATGTATGTGGGTTTCAATGGAGACAAGCGCGTATACACAAGTTTTCTTAAGGAACGACACATACACCTCGAAAAACATGAAATTTCGAGTTCATACAATGGCAGAAGAGTTGCTAGGTTTGTAGGTACTGTCTAAATTTTTTTGTATTTATCAATGTTCCATTTTCCTAGTAAGGGATCCCTTGTAAGATTTGAATTTATTTGAATGATAAGCTTAGTTGATGGGAATAATATCTTTATGTATTGTGTATGAGATTGGTTTCCAGTATTTCTTTCACTATTTATTTAAGATAATTATTCCAACAAATATATGTTGTTTTGTGAGCAAATAAATTGATTTACAACAAGGAAATGACTATATAACAAGATACCTAGGTTCCTGGATTAGAAATATAACACTAAGAACTGGAAATAAGTAAGCAACTAACTTATTTTATTTCAAGAAATAATTCTATGAAAGGTTTAGTTACATCCTATCCTCATAGAAACATTGTTATTAAGCATTTATTCTATCAATGATTGTAGAATAATCCATGATCTAATCAATGCACATAATTGGTCTATAAAAATTCTTGGCTCCTTAGGAGATTCTTTATTAATCTTAAAATAATTATCGACTACAATAGTCCAAAATTTACCATTCCCAAAGGTCCCTTATAAAATGTCAACCCATTTATTTTTATTGCTAGGGGTGTTAAAAATAGTAAATGTATAAAATTAAAACATAGTCAAGACGACTTAGATGATCACTGAGATCTAGGAGTTGCATGGTCATCCAATAAATGTGACCACAGAGATCAAATTTTAGTGCATTTGTCACCGTACGAGAACTTGTGTTGATCCATCGACATGCTCAAGGAATTCTTACTATCCCTTAAATAACTCATGTATGTTTCCATTCTCTTTGTTAAATCACCCAATAGATCAACCATCTTGATGTTTTCAACCACATACTTTTGTATGTGTCCCCGCTCAATCGCCAAATTTGTTTGCACCTCCTACTTATATTTGTCAATGCTTCTTTGCGTTTATGTATATACCTCTTCTATCAAAAAAAACTTTGATGGGGACCCTAATTCTGGTAATCAAAGGTCAACCATCGTTTGATTAAATTTCTCCCGGGATGGATTATAAGTGTGACATTTCTCTTCCACTCTCTCTTTCAATTCATCTAGAATGTTGGCACAATATTGTGCGGCTAAGTGCATCTTGGTGAGGTTTTCTTTTAACAGGATATCGATGTCATGATCCTCATTACCTTTCTCCTTTTTCAGTTCTCTGAGGAATTCTACTCAGTCTAACACTCTCACACCCTTTTCACTCCATCTAATTATTTTTCTGTGTGTAATCCTTAGTAGTATGGATTCTTCTTGAAGTACCATACCTTCCTTAAAATATCATCTTAAAATTTCAGGCATTTTGCATGCTCTTCCATGAGACATTTCCTCAAATTAACAGCTCCTCCAACCTCCTGATAACATTGAACCTAATGCTTGAGAGAGGTTACTTCCTTCCTAACCTATTCCAACTCTCTTTCCTCTACTACAACATTTTCAAACAAGTATTGAGAGATGGTGATGCTTACTAAAAAAATCTAACTCATTCTGGCTTTCTTGGTATCAAGAATTACTTTCTCTAAGGTACATAGTACACTACTTTCCAATGTAAAATTTCTCTTTCGTTGGTTCTTATTGACAATTTATTTTAGTTTTCGATCATGAGAAAAATATTCCAAATCAAAGACTTCTTCAATGGGCTGGGGAATATGTTGGTCACCCCAATACAAAACATTTCCCAAACTGCCAGGAGTATAAAAATGTCCAGAGATGGGTTCTCGATCCTCTTCTTTTGTTGGGGAATCCTTACTCCACTTTTGCTTGAGTGTCATGAATTGTATCATCTATATGGGTCTTCTAATTCTTCTCTGTTGAAGGATACTATTGATACTTCTCAACTGAAGAAGTATTATGTGTATCATCCTTGGTTTCTTCCTCTTTTGTCTCCTCAATTGATGGCCCTTCAAGTATTTTTTCAACTAGTTTATCCGTTTATAAGGTTTTTTTTGGTGTAGCAACCATATTTTCTTCTTTCTTGTCCTTTCCCTTTGTATCACCATCACCTCCTAAGTCCTTAACATTTTCATTTTATTGATTCTATTTGGAACCCTAAGAACATGTAGCATCTTCTATATTTATGGGAAAAGGAACTTCTTCAATTGGGCCACCAACTGGATTTTGATCATGTTCATTATTTGACCTTGTGATATCCTATGCATGAGTTTGGGTGTCTATATTGGTCTTTTCATTCCCTATTTCCATAACCTTTTCCTCCTTTGAATCTTTAGGAGGCTTCTCATGTTTTTTCAAGTTGTCAAGGAACACTTGTCTTGCGCACCTTGTCATCATATTTGGTTAGATCAATGATCTCAGAAGGCTCCATAACTATTGCATTATTTTATTTCTCCATCTTGAGACTCTCTTCATTTTCTTTTTCTACCTTGGTCCTTTCCAATTACTATTTTTACCTTTGTTCCTCTTGAGTTTTCATTTTTTTTTCAACTAGCTCCTCCTCATCGTTCCTTTGTTCTTCTAGATATTGACTAGTTTTTTCTTCTCGTTATTTTCTCCTTCTCTAAATAAAATATTTCTTTTTCTCTTCCTTTTCAACCTTTATTCTTTTCTTAGTTAACATTTGTTGAGAAAAATCATCCTCTTATTTCTTTTTTAGTTCCTCTTGTTCTTTCTTCCGCTATTCTTGTTACCTAGAAATTATTTCTTGTTATGAAAACATATCTTGTTGTTCTCTATATTCCTGCAACTTTCTTCTTATTCTTTATTTTCCTTTTTGGTATGTCGAAGGAAGATTGGGAGAAGTTGGACAGAAGAGAAAGGATTTCTATTTGAATCTGCTTGGCAGATTTGGTTTTGTTGAATGTCTCGGGTGAATCTACAGCCAAGGAACTATGGGATAAGTTGGGGAATTTGTATCAATCAAAGTCCCCGGTAAACAAGTTGTTTCTTCGAAAGAAGTTGTATCATCTTAGGATAGAAGATGGAGATTCTGTGACAGAACATCTAAATGCCTTTAATAATCTGGTAAGTCAACTTGTCTCTGTTAATATTACGATTGCAGAAGAAGATAAGTGTATTACTTTGTTATGTTCTTTGCCAGACTCTTGGGA
>SNQJ01S0005797.1:119483-139671 GCA_010110895.2 Picea sitchensis | reverse complement strand
GTTGATGCAGACTGGGCTGGAGATATGGATCGTAGAAGATCTACAAGTGGGTATGTGTTTAACCTATTTGGAGGAGAAATCAGTTGGATGAGTAAAAGACAGGCTGTAGTGGCACTCTCAACTACAGAAGTTGAATACATGGTAGACACTCATGCAAGCAAGGAAGCAGTATGGTTACAAAGATTGTGTTCAAGTATTGGGTTGGTACAACAAGCAGGGAGATTAGATTGTGATAGTTAGAGTGCAATATTCCTAGCAAATAACCCAGCTTATCATTCGAAGACAAATCCTATTGATGTCCAGTATCACTTTGTGAGAGACATGGTTGAGGAAAAGAAGGTGTTGCTGGAAAAGGTTGACACTTTGAAGAATGTTGCAGATTCATTGACAAAGTCTATGAGCACAGAAAATTTATCCTGGTGTAGAGTAACAATGGGCATTGCTACCCTGGATTGTTGACTATATAATCCCCTAGACCCCTGGATGCAAAGAAAACAACAAGTGGGATAATGTTGGTTATGTGTTATATTCTTTGCATGTGTGTGTGTGGGCGCATCAGATATGAAAAATGCGTCTGACGATCCCTCTAGTAGTGATCTTTGTGTCATGTGCATCGAGCGCTTTCCTAGGGGGGTCCCAGGGGGGCAGATATTCCCCCCATGGTTATGCGCAACATTCAACAACGGGCAGTAGCACAGGGTAGCGCCCCGATTTTTTTTTTTGGTCGGTTTTTGCTATTTTTAGCGGTTTTATAAATTAATCTCGGATTAAGGGATTAGGGTTTTGGTATCTACGGAATACCCAAAATAATTGTATATATATTGTATGGTGAATGGTGAAATTCAAGATAATGAATATAAGAAAGGTTTTCCCGGTTGAGGGTTTCCAGTATAAATCTATGTGTACTATGTGAATGAGTCATTGATTAATTTTTGTTTTTTGTAAGAATCTATATGCATTGCTTTACTTCGCAGGTTTAAAACTTACACCTATTTCTGATGTAGGAAAAACATTTCTTAGCCTCCTTGGAAAATATAGGACACTCTTTCCTAAACATGAAATAGTATATTTGGGCCATGAAAAGTCACATATTTTAGGATAAGACATTTTATATTTACTTTCCCATAACATATTTGAGAATCGTTGAGTTAGTGGAAGAGGTGGGTGGACACAAATATCTACTTGTATCAGACCTCCCCCCTTAGGAAGAAATGGTATCCATTGCGTCAAGTTCCCTCCTTATATGGGGAAATAGTTTCTAAATTTGGATCTTAGTGAGCCACTTGCCTTGGTGAAGAAGTTGCCCTGCATCGGTAAAGTTGTGAATTCTACTGATGGGTTCCTTTCATTTGTGTATCCACTATTTGGTTAATTGTATCTCGATCAAGGTATTAAAGGCTGAGTTTCGTAGGATCCAAGTGCTCAACTACCTCCAAGGTATCTAGTAGAGGTGGAAAATATGGGAAAAATAGATCTACATTAAAGATTGGATTCAGGCCAAGGAATGGGGGAACACTTAATTCAAACTCATTATCTAATATCACCTACAAAATTGGTGATGGTGTAAGTCCTATATCAAAGTGTATGAATCTTGCGATAGGGTCTTGAAAGGAACTCTTTCTACAAATGTAACCAAACCTTATGACCAACCTGAAACTTGTGTGGAACCCGATGATGGTCATGTCATTCATTTTACTTGGCATTGACTTTCTGTAATATGTCATGGACTTGTTGGTAGATGTGTTAAATATGTTCAACAAATTTGGTTGTATTATCGGCCTCAGTTTGAGCATGGGAAAATTATTCCTATGTCGATGTAGTGGGAAAAGATACATCAATTAGGGCTAATGGTTGGAACCGCAAGAACGCTTGAAAAGGGATTTGGATAGTAGATCTATGAAGGGATCGATTGTAGATATGATGAAAATAAGGAAGAGTCTCATCCCATGTGCAATGATGTTTGGAGTTGTACATTCTTAGGATATGCAAATTCATCATGTTGACTACCTTCGTCTATCCATTGGTTTGGGGGTGGAAGGAAGTTGATTTGGTGAGCTTGGTGTCCATTAATGACCACAAAATGGACTAGAAATTACTCAAGAAATTTCAATCATGATCTGAAATAATAGTTTATGGTATCCCAAATTGAACCTAAGCATGCTCAAAGAAGATCTTAGTAGTGGCCTCGGCTGTGATACTCTCCTTGTATGGTGTCAAATCTACCAACTTAGAGAATTGATCAACAACCATGAAGACATAGTCATTACCATTCTTCGTTGAAGGTATACAAGACATGTAATCCATGGAGATGAAATCCCAAGGCCTAACCCCTGTTTCTTAATGGTGGGTTTGGTGATGGGACAATCAATGCATGATTTGTTATACTTGCTGACATCTTATCAAAGCTTCAACCAATAAAAATACTTTTGCAATACCGCCACTATTTTTTCCATGCCAAAGTGTCCTGCCACTCGACTATAATGAACTTCCCAAATTAGCTTCACACAATCACTTGAAGGAACACATAGGTAGATAATATGGCATATCAATCCATCTCAGAGATATAAGCTTGGAACTATTTTTCCTTCACTCAATGTTTGATAGATAGAAGAAAATTCATAGTCACTATTGTATAATTATGGCCAAAAAGAGATCTCATTCCCATAGGAGTTAATAACCGTGGTTAGTACCACAATCGGGGGTTGACTGAGGATTTTTACAACATGGTTGGTGCTTCCATTTTGTACTTGATGTTCAAGTGGAATTGTTTCAGGTATGTGGGCAACTTTTGATGGAGATCATTTTGTAAGTCTCCTTATGTTTGCATGAATTGAAAAAGCCTATGATAAGTTTGGATGATCATTTCCTTTCCTAGAATATAATGATTCCATTGTTGACATGCTTGCATGATGGAGTACATTTGTTTGTCATAGATGGGATATATGCAAACAACATCAGATAATGTTACACTATGATAGGCCATCAAATATCCCTATTGAGTGAGTCCTACACCGATAACATAATCATAGGCATTTGTCTCAATCTCAAATGATTGTTGCAGGTCTAGAAGTGTGAGGATAGGTGCGAAGTAGAGGCAATGTTTTAGATCCTAGAATTATTTCTACTCTGATTTAGACCAAGAAAAATTGGCTTTAGCTCCACCCTTACTCACTTGACTTAAGGGCTAAGCGATATGTAAGAATCCCCACATGAACCTATGGTATAAATTGGTGAGTCCTAAGAAGTTATGGATCTCTCTCATATTCTTTAGGGATGGCCAATCAAGGATGACATTGATCTTCTCCAAGTCCACACACACTCCATGTTCATCCATGATGTATCCCAAGTATTGAATTAACTGCATGTTGAATGATAATTTCTCCATATTGGCATATAACGTGTGTTTCTACAAGGAACTAAGGACTTTTCATATGTGATGCAAACATTTTTCCTAGGTCCGAATGAATATGAGGATGTCATACAAATATATGACAAAAAAATATTTTGTGAACTATCGCAATATATCTTCCATCGTCCTCATGAATTTCACTAGAGAATTAGTCAAGATAAAAGGCATGACCAACCGTCCAAAAAGGACTTCTTTAGATTTCGAGGTTGTTTTCCATACATTGGTTTGTTCTATTGAAACCTAGTGGTAATCGTACTTCAGACCAATATTACTAAAGAACTTGACACCCTTAATATGATCAAGAAGATCCTCCATCTGGGATATTAGGTATCGATTCTTGATAGTGATCTTTTTCAGGGATCTATAAACAATAAAAAGTTACCATGTCCCATACTTCTTCTATACCAACACAATTGGGCTCCCACAAGGTGAGGGGTTTGGTCGAATGTGGCCCTTGCATATCAGCTCATGAATCTCATGATTTATTTTCTCATTATAAAGAAGCAAGTTCCTATATATTGGACCATTGGGTAAGGGTGCACCAGGTATCAATTCAATGGAATGTTTTACCTAACAATGTAGAGGTACCCCTAAAGGTGAAATGAAGATATATTTATATTCCACTACAACCTTGTCCACTTGATTATATTGTGTTTAAATATCCTATGTAGAGGTTGTGGTATTTGTAGTCACTTTCCGTTCAACTTTTGATCGAAAAATGAAGAGGAAAAACTTTTTAATCTGAAAGATTACTTTATGGAACTTTTTTGTTGAGATAAATGAAATTGCAATAGTCAAAACTACCTATGGTACCCTTTAGGGTTGACCTCCTTGTTGGAGATACTTCACACACAGCTAGGATTTATTTTTCCTAAGGTTTTCACTATGTTTATTAGTCATTATCCAATCTCCTATATTTAGGGAGAATATTCCTCTAGGAGAATATTCTCTTCGGTTCACACTTCAGTTTGATCAGTTGAGTGGAGTCTAGATGCCAGATTGGGATTATCACCATGCAACATTGGGATCATCACCAGCTAATTCGAATTGACCTTGGGATCATCACAAGAATAGAGAATTACTCACTATTCCATGATATCCTCCTCATTTCACTCTATTTCAGTCAATCAACTAAATACTGAGAGACTAGTTAACTTAGACTAGGTGGCAGTTCACTCCCGTAACTTCTTGAGAGACCAGACTAGGTGGAAGTTTACTCCTGTAACTATTGGTGTGTGTCCAAATCACTCTAGACCACCACTATGATGCATTGGATTCTCCCCCAGTGTGTGTTAGTTGAGTTATATAGAGTATATCATGTGTAAATTATCATTCATTCAGTTGGTTAATGCGAATTCTTCCATTATTTCTCTCATGCTTCTCTTTTCTCATATCTTATCTGCAAATTGGGCTCCCACAAGGAGAGGGGATTGGTCGAATGTGGACCTTGCAGATGAGCTAATGAATCTCATGCTTTATTTCCTCATTCTAAAGAAATGAGTGCCTATATATTGGACCATTGGGTAAGGGTGCACCAGGTATCAATTCAATGGAATGATTTACCTAACAATGTAGAGGTACCCCTAAAAGTGAAATGAAGATATATCTATATTCCTCTACAACCTTGTTCACTTGATTATATTGTGTAGAAAGATCCTATGTAGAGGTTTTGGTATTTGCAGTCACTTTACGTTCAAATTTTGATCGAAAATTGAAGAGGAAATTTTTTTCAATTCGAGAGATTACTTTATGGCACTTTTTTGTCGAGATAAATGAAATTCCAATAGTCAAAACTACCTATGGTACCCTGTGAGGCTGACCTCCTTGTTGGAGATAATTCACCCACACCTAGGATTTCTTTTTCCTAAGGTTTTCCATATGTTTATTAGTCATTATCCAGTCTCCTATATTTTAGGGAGAATATTCCTCTGGGAGAATATTTTCTTCAGTTCACACTTCAATTTGATGAGTTGAGTGGAGTCTAGATGCTACATTGAGATTATCACCATGAAACATTGGGATCATCACTAGATAGTTCGAATTGACCTTCAGATCATCACAAGAATAGAAATTACTCATGATTCCTTGATATCCTCCTCACTTCACTATGTTTCAGTCAATCAACTAAAGACTGAGAGACTAGTTAACTCAGACTAGGTGCTAGTTCACTCCCATAACTACCTAAGATATTACACTAGGTGGATGTTTACTCCTGTAACTGTTGGTCTGTGTACAAATCACTCTATACCACCACTATGGCGGATTGGATTCTCCCCCAATGCACATTAGTTGAGTTATACAGAGTATATCATGTGTAAATTATCATTCATTCAGTTGGTGTGTGTCCAAGTCACTCTAGATCACCACTATGGCACATTGGTTTTCCTCCAGTGCCCATTGGTTGAGTTATACAGAGTATATCATGTGTAAATTAGTCTTTATTCATAGCGGTTAATGAGAATTATTCCATTATTTCTCTCTTGCTTCTTCTTTATCAATTTATCTCTGCAAATGTGTGTGTTATTTTCTAGCTAACTCTATTTTGTGCAGGTTCAACACATTTACAGGGGTACCCTATGTTATGAGAGAGAACCCTGAATACTTGAGGGGAAAGTTTGCAATATATGGAAAAAATATTCATTTGTAAGATATCATATAGGACTTTGGACTTGGGAGGCACCAATATGAGTGAAAAGTATTAAGCCTTGTGAGAATTCACCTGTTTTATGTGGAAATATTGTAGGACACACAATCCTTCGTCCAATTGAAAAAAGGGAAGACCTTAACTAGTGTAAAATTGGAATTTCCAAGCCCTTAGAACTTTAGTGTAACCTTATAAAGGCTAGAGAAAAAGACCTTGACTTGTTAAGTATAGAACCAGACTGCCAGCCTGGAAGAAACCAATGTATTATGATGGTCAGATTCATAGTCCTTGATTCAGTGAAGTGAACATATCCATGTCATTGGTTGGATATTTTCATTCGAAGTGGATATATGAGGTTTTATTTGTACTTAGAAGGGGAAATACCTAAGTCAAAAAGGATCGCTGATCTATAGAAGGATGACTAGGGAAAAATTTGGACTGATAGATCCAGTAAAGAGACCATTTGAGGATGGCTATTAGAGGTACGGAAATAAAATTTTAATAGGAGCCTGATAAAAGGATCTATGAGTATTGTAAATCCATCATGAGGTGATCCTATGAAAATCACAACTATTGAATCTGGAAGGAGTCACCCCGAGGAAGAGCATTTGAAAACACTGATAAAAAATATGCCTTACCCCTTAAGTTCATGATGATTGTAGGTTCAAGCAAGCGATGATTGTTTGATCCTTCAAAGATGCACATGGTCAGAGTGAGAAATTAAAATTGGTCATGGAGCCAATGTGATGATTCTCCGAGGAGGAGGGACTACATAAATGAGAAGATGATCATTGATTGTTATGTGGGCGAGAGTTCATCTTAGCCATTTTATTTGTAGGTCCCATTTAATTAATGTTAGGAATGAATTCTTACGTGGAACTAACCATTAAGTGGGTAGAATACCACAACTTAATAGTGACCGTTAAACCTCGAGCATGAGAACCATTAGATATATATGATTAATTCATTGGGATGTTGCAGTCAGAAGGGATCAAATCAACCTAGTTGGTTGGGAACTCCGATGGGAACGTGTCAAAATGGACATATAGCGTTGCTTTGAGGGATATGAGAAGCTCAAGTTTTCTGAATTGGAACACTTATACCTTTGGGTACTCCATTAAGATAAATGGAGGAATATCCCTAAGGATTAACAAATGATATCTTAGTTTAGTTTATGATAAGAGAATTCTTCACATAAATGATTGGTCAATATGATAGCATGTCGTGACGAAAAAAGAGGAAATTCAACATCCCACTAGCCTGAGTAATCTTTAGGGGGTTGGGTGCGTGATAGACTGTTATCAAAGATAATTTCAAACTCTAGGATTAAATGGGTCACCAAGACCGCTTGAAAAAGTTTAAGAAAGTTTTGATGTTGTTTAACATGTATGTTTTAAATTGGTAATGCATTACTCATAATATTTTTTGTTTCAACACGTAGGATGTACTGAAGGGAAAAAAAGGTGAATGGTATAGTATAGTATGGATGACACCTTACATCTCAGAGAGGAGGAATTTGATGGATGGAGGGATAGAGAATCTCCTCTCGATTTTATGGCCACTATTAGAAGTATAAAGGAAGACAATGAAAGGATCATCAGATATCAAGCCGAGCAGTTATAGTTGAATGTAGTGTTACTACAAAGCTTGTCAGAAATTCAAAAGCATTTGCAGCAAGGCCCAAGTAATGCATATTTGTAGCAGTCATAGAGGTTGAAAACCCATTTAGATGCTCAGAAGGATGGATTGGATCACAATGATGTCGGAAGTTCTTCCAGGAAGAAGCATCAGGATGCCAAGAAAGGAAGATCAGGTGGAAGTGTTTCCACAAAGTCATATAGTAAGAATACTAATTCAGTAGAGTGATCCAATAGTGGCACAAATTCAATTGTCCCTAAGAAGAGAAAGAGGAAGAACTCTTAGAGTTGTTTAACTGAATAATTCAAGAAGGCTAATCCGTCTATGTTTGATGGAGAGATCAAAAAGGGAGAAGAAGTTGAGGCATGGTTGTTTGGTCTGAAGAAGTAATTTTGGGTACATAACTACTCCGAAAATACTAAGGTGAGGATTGAAATTTTCAACCTGAATAGAGGAGATTCCATTTGGTGGGAAGACCTCAAGGAAATCAAAGGATTGAAGGAAATAAAATTGACGTGGAAGAAATTTGAGAAATACTTCTAAAAATCATACCCATTGGAGAAGTATTTTGATGAAAAAATCAAGGAATTTCATGAATATAAGTTGGGACAACTTACCATGTATGCATATTCCAAAAGGTTTATGGATATATTGGGTTATGTACCTTACCTCAAATATGAGAAATCGAGAGTGAAATTTTTTCTTAGTGGATTTCCATAGTCCTACCAGGACCAAATTGAGTTCAATAAACCTAAGACATTGGAGGACACTATTTACAAGGCCAGGTGTTGTTATGATTAGTATAAGCAAAAGAAAGAACCTTCAAAATAATGGAAGAGGAAGGAAAAGAGTGGATTCTAGAAGAGGGGATTCAAGTCATTTCATACAAGAATTCCAAGAAAGATGCATAGTTGGGTCATCCAAACAGGATTGTGCATCAACATAATTTTCCATCTCAAAGTAGGAATAATCTAGGAGAGAAAGAAAGAGAAAGACAAGAGGAGCCTAATAAAGGACATTTTCACTACTGAGGATGTGGATATCCACACCTACTGAGGGAATTTCCTCATAGGAAACATTATAGAAAGAAGATTTACCATGTGCAGGAAGCAACTACAATTAATGATGTGTCCATAAATTTGTCGAGAATATATGCAGCTGTGGAAAATCAGCTAGCAAACCACAAAGCCTATGTTATGGAATTGGAAGGTATTGTTGCCAAGCAACCTATTTACATTTTAATTGACCCTAGATCAAACCACAATTATATTTCACCTTGATTTGTTGAGGCATGTTCATTGTAGAGAAATAAATATGAAAGCTCATGGTTGGTTCAATTAACCACTGGAACAAAGAGAAAAGTAGTAGAGGTAGTAGAGGCATGTCCATTTGTGACGAGTGGATTGCTTACTTGGGCAGTCTTGAATATCCTACCCCTATGATCATACGATATGCTATTGGGTATGGTCTGGCCAACTTCCCACAAGGAAAAATTAAATTGTTACAAAACTATTTTAGAATATGAAGATACTGAAGGAAATGCAAGAGTTTTGCAAGGCATTCAAAAGCCAATTTCAGTAAGGAAAATATTATATTCGTAGCACAAGAAGTTCAACAGAAAAGGGTGATTCTTGTATGCTATACAAGTATTTAATTCACAAAAATAAAGGAGATGAAGGTTGAAGATCACCTAGTTCTACGGGAACTCATATATGTGTTTTAAGAGGAAGTTCCAGGACTACCTCCAAAAAGAGATCTTGAGTTTTCAATAGATATTGTTCCTAGAGAAGTACCAGCTTCAAAAGTTCCTTACAGAATGAGCACACTAGAGTTGGTGGAGCTAAAGGTGCATTTGAAAGAGATGCTAGAACCCGAGTGTATCTCCATGGAGAGAACCAACTCTATTTGTGAAGAAGAAGGATGGTATCTTGAGGTTATGCATTGATTATAGGAAGTTGAACAAGATGACCATCAATAACAAAAATCATTTGCTTAGGATTGATAAGCTATATGATAAGCTCAGAGGAGCTATAGTTTTCTCAAAAATCGATTTAAGGTCAATATATTACCAAGTTATAATCAAGGATGAGGATATCCACAAGACAATTTTTAGACCGAGGTACGTGCACTATGAGTTTTTGGTTGTGCCATTTGGTCTTACCAATGCATTAGTCACATTCATGTGTTTGATGAATAACATGCTCATCAAGTATTTGGACACGTTTGTCTTAGTGTTTTTGTATGACATTTTGGTGTATTCCAAGAATACATAAGAGCATGAAGATAATCTTAGGATGGTACTACAAGTGCTGAGAGAGCACCAATTGTATGTTAAGTTCAACAAATGTGATTTATTGCAAAAGGAAATCCAATATTTAGGCCACATAATATTAGTAGAAAGAGTTGCAGTGGATTATGAAAATATTGAGGAAATCATGGATTGGCCTACCCCTAAAAATGTCATAGAAGTAAGATCCTTCATAGAATTTGTTGGGTATTAGAGGAGGTTCAGAAAGGGATTTTCCGATATCAATAATCATATTACCTCATTGCAGATAAAGAGGAATAAATTTGTATGGTCACTTGAGTGTGAAGATAGTTTCCAATAGCTAAAGCATCTTCTGACCAATGCCCCTATTCTAAATATGGCAGACCTAGAAAAATATTTATTGGTTTGCACTAATGCTTGCATGGAAGGACTAGGAGGATTCCTTATGAAAAAAAGGAAAGTGATTTGTTATGAATCACCAAATATAAATGAACATGAGTAGAAGTATTTTACCCATGATCTAGAGTTGGCAGTAATTGTGCATGCATTGAATATGTGGAGGAATTACTTGCTTGGGAGAATATTTTTCCTAATGACAGATAATTGTAGTCTGGAGTACCTATTCGACCAACCAAGGTTGAATGTCAGATAGGCCAGGTGGATGGCATTGATTAGTGATTTTGATTTCAAAATCAATCCAATTAAATGAAAATATAATAGAGTGGCATATGCACTCATTAGGAATGTGTGTGATATACACTTAGTAGTAGCAAGTGTAGGGGAGTCTGATATCAAGAAGAGGATTGGAACCCTCTTGCAGGAAGACGATTTCCTCAATCAAGTCATAAAAGGGTTAGAACAAGAACCCAAAGAAAATAAATATGAAGGATATCAACTTGAGGATGATAATTTGTTGTTGTATAATATCAGGTTGTATGTGCATAATTCAACATATTTGAGACATCTGGTTATGGACGAGTTCCATAAAAGATCATATGTAGGTCACCTTGGTTACCAGAAAAATGGCGACAACAATAAGGTAGTTGTATTATTTGCCTGGAATGAAGCAAGACATTTCTTAGGACATCACTAAATGCATGGAATTTCAACAGGTAAAAGTGGAGCATAGACATCTTGCTGGGTTATTGCAACCTTTGCAAATTCAAGAGTGGAAATAGGAAACAATTTCCATGGATTTCATTATAGGTCTACCCAAGACAATTAAGAAAAATGATTTAATCATGGTTGTAGTGGATAAGATGATCAAGGCAACTCATTTTATCCCCATTAAATATACTTTCAAAACCATAGACGTTGGTAACATTTTTCTAAAGGAATTTTTTTGTATTGCATGGTTTTCCCAAGACCATAATATTAGATAGGGATGCCAAGTTCACCTCAAGTTTTTGGAAAATCTTGTTTGTAGGCTTGGGAATGAAATTGGTGTTTAGTACAGCCTACCATCTACAAACATATGATTATATTGAAAGAGTTAACTAAGTGCTATAGGACATGTTAAGGATGCATTTTATGCATGAGCCTAAGGAGTGGGAAGATTATCTACCCCTGGTAGAGTTTTCCTACAAAAATGGTTTTTAGGAATCATTGAAAATTAGCCCTTTTTAGGTTCTATATGGTAGAAAGTGAAAAGTTCCAATCAGTCAAGAGAGTCCAGTGGACAAGGTAAAACTTGGACCAAAATTATTGAAAGAGATGGAACATGCCATGGTTATTATAAGAAAGAATATGAAAGTCACCTAAGAGAGACAAACGATCTATGTAGATAGCAAGAGAACTCACAGAGAGTTCAAATAGGGAAATCACGTGTATCTCCGAGTGAAACCCAAGAAAAGTTCATTGAGAATGGGGATGTGTGCTAAACTGGCACCCTACTACTGTCAAACATTTGAAGTCCTAGAGAGGATAGGAGCATTAGCATATAAAATTTCTTTTCCACCGACTGTTAAAGCTCATAATGTGTTCCATGTGTATTTTTTAAAGAAATATGTACATGGTTATAATCATGTTACTGATTGGACTGTGATATAGGTTGAATCAGAGGGAGAATTACAACTTGAACCTCAATGCATTCCATATAGGAGATAAACAATGCTTTGGAACCAAGCCATCATGTAGGTCAAGGTGCAATGGAAGAACTTTGGAGTACATGAGGCTACATGGGAGATAGAGGATGGCATGAGATTGGAATACCCATTTATTTTTTCTATATAATTGTATATAGATGGTGTTTTAAACACTAAGGATGATTTTTTCTTAAGGGGAAAGGGAATGTAACACCCTTCCCTCCACCCCAAAGACTTTAATTATGCCAAGACTTCATATGATTATGTTTATGAAGCATGTGATTATGTTTTAATTAATGAAAACACCAAACCATTGATTGAGAGGGAAAAACCTTGAAAGTACTGGCCATGATACACAAGTGGTAATTGATGATGCATGGATTGATTGAGTGGTTGGGTGAGGTGGAATTGAGATGTATTTATGAAGAAAATATGAATCTTGTTTAATAAGATAACTTATGCTTGAAAAACATAATAATACACCTTCTAGTGTACCTGTTGAGTCTCCATTTTGACACCTCTATTACCCTATATTATCCTCTATCTGAGTCAATGTTACCTCTAACATGTGCATATGTTGTCTATTTCCTCCACAAACCTACTTTGTGACCTTGTCCATGTGCATAGAGAGGTAACCTATGTTAAAACATGATTTGTTTTATTTTCTTTATTAATTGGTATTAAATGGTTGATTATTTATGCTCCTAATTACTTTGACTATTATTTAGCAGCTTCATGACAAGGCATCACCTCATCCGGTACTTTCGCTGGTCTAGTACTACAACAACCAACTGATCTAGTACTTCCACTAGTCTAGTACTGCAGAAACCAACTGATCCGATACCAATACTCCTCCTAATCCGGTACTCTACAATGATTCAGTACTACCTCTACGTTCATCTGGTACCATCTGCGCACCTCTTCCGGTAGCATCTCCATCTGGTACCAAATTTGCACCTCTTCTAGTACCAGCTCTGCACCTCTTCTAGTACCATCTCCATCTGGTACCAGCTCTACACCTCTTCTGGTACCATCTCCATCCGATACCACTATTGCGTTGGTCTGGTACCCAGATTATGACTGTGATAGTCTAGTACTAAACCATTGCCTACAGGATTCTGCTACCAACATTCTGGTACTATATTTGCACCTCGATTTACATGCATATAAAGATGAATCTCAACATTTGGGGACATGGGTGTTAAGAACCAAATATCAATATAGCATAGAAAACCCTCAAAATAAGTACTCAACGCCTTGAAAAAGAGAGACATTCAGATAATAAGCCTCTTTGAGGGGGAAACTTCCTTATGCCCACATAAATGTACAATTACAAGATGATTCCAAATGAAAATGTCTCCTTGGTATATATAGGAGACTAGGAGGTATAATTACAACTAATGGACTAAAACCGACATAAATAAAATAACATTACTAATGTAATATACCCCAATTAAGGGGTAATGAGCCATTATTTAGGGCTTAACATGCTCCTCCCCTTGAGACAAGTGTTGTGCCTCTTTCGTCACCTTGGTGAGAAAAACATAGGTGCTTGCAAGCTCAGTTGGTTCTGCTGAGAAGGACAGCTGTAGAGAAAAGAGTTTGGGAAAGAAAATAAAACTACAATTAAGAATTAAACTAAGAGATGCAATAAAAACTAAATTCATGAGCATAGGAACAAAGAAACAAAAAGAACCAAAAGACCCATGTCACCAATGTTTGAGGCTGATCTATTAGTGAAAACAAAGCACCAAGAAGAAAGGGGACTATGAGTCCCTTCTTCCTCCAAGGTAAGGCTCTTGGACCCTCACTAGCTAGCTCTTCTTACAACAAAGAAAAATGGAAAATGGTGATGAAATAACTCTTTACAAATCCACTCAATGGTGAGGTGGATTGTCCAATGTAATGGTGCCAATATGTTCTTGACAAGGATGGAGTCCTCAAAACAATAGAGGCAACATAACATTACTTTGAATTCCTTGAAAAAATGAGGTGCATTCATGGATTTTTATAGAATTGCTTTGGGTTATTGTTTAACTGCTTTGTAGTGTGAAAAGAGGCCATTTAGGGCATTCTTAGGTCTTTGACCAGCCCACTAGTCATATCCAGTCCAGATTTGAGGGTCAAATCAGCTTGGGAGATGAACCATAAGTGGGTGGGAGGCCGACCACTCTCATAAATGTGTCGTTTAGCAGATGCGCAGCTTTTTGCACTAACATTCATGCATCGTGCGCCTATGCGCTAATTCTGCATTTTTGTTTCACGCATGTGCGCGCGCGCTCAATGTCTGCAAAGCGCTCTTCAATTTTTCACTACTTTGTATATTTTTTTGACCTTTTTGAATGTTGTGGTATTAATTCAGGTCCATGGATGACTTCATCACTGTTTGACGATGTTGAGTTCTTGTAACCATGTGCTGACGAAATTTCAGTGATAACAGATGCCCCCTGATGGATGAGGTTAGGAGCATACGTATAGCCAAAATCCATCAATGTTTATTCTACTGAGAATGTTGTTGTAAGAGAGATAAATAGTGGGATCGTTCAGAGTGATCTGTTGGAGGAAAAAGGAACCGGTAGGACCCGACCTTCCATGAGGTGTGAAAAAATGGAAAACTGTGTACAAACGAGGCGGGCATGCTCCATGTTCGTGTCATGTAACTCTGAAGAAAGAAATGACTGAAATGCTGGTGTAGACAATTGCAGCACCCTCGGGGGTGGTCGTGATACAAGCAAAAGACAATTCTACAAATGAACATGCTTTGAATAGTAGGCAGTGATCGCGGTAATAAGTAGCAACGATGATATGGGCATTGATGGCCCTGCCAAGTTCAAAGGTCTTCGGAAAATACAAGAACTAACTGCAATAGTCACAAAGTAAGACCCACCATAACATGAGAAAGTGTTGGCGTCGAATGTTAAGGGGGTCAACGACAGCAGGGAGGAATAGTGTTTCACCCTGTGTCGTCCGAGATCTCTCATTAAGTGGATAATGAGAATCAAGATACTGTCGCCCGTCTGGAAACTGTGTTGATGTCGACAAAAAGGGGGACGTGACTCCCAGAAGAAAATGGATCCTTGAAATCTACTGAGGTGAGGAAGTGGTAGAGGTACATGGATGAAGTCAATATGTGGGAAGACTCAAGACTGCCCTTGGTTGGAGTATGTGTGAGAGAAAAAGTGTCTGCAACCGTTCAACGAGGTCGAGTGACAGGGGGACGACAAGACCGGGGATAAGTTGTGCCAGAGGTGGGATAAGGTGAAAAAATTTAGAGGGCAGAGGTAAGTGACCTGTGGGGTACTCTGAAGATATGGACGATGCCGGCGAGGGTGGATGAAAAGTAGTGCCCCAACCAAGGGTGACATGGGTTGCGGTTGGCCAAAAAGAGGAAAGTAGGTCGCCTAAAGGTGACGACAAAAAGGGAATGTAATGACTAGAAATAAGTGCGTTTGTACAATAAATAACGAATAATTTTGAGGAGAAATGTAAAAATACAGAAACGGGTGCCCCTAGTGTGATATGGGTGGCCCAGGCAGGGCACAATTTGCTCGGAAAGTTGATGAAGGGTGGGGGCCCCATTGGTGAGTTTTTGTATGAGGTAGGTGAAATGAAGGGAGATTTGCAGATGGGCAAACTGATTGTGGATGAAATGGAGGGTTCATGATACTATGGAGTCACCAATCTGTTGCGCCTATTTCGTCACCTTGGTGAGAAAAAAAGAGGTGCTTGCAAGATCATTTGGGTCTGCTGAGCAGGACAGCTGTAGAGAAAAGAGTTAGGGAAAGAAAATAAAACTACAATTAAGAATTAAACTAAGAGATGCAATAAAAACTAAATTCATGAGCATTGGGACATAGAAACAAAAAGAACCAAAAGACCCATGTCACTAATGTTTGAGGCTAATCTATTAGTGAAAACAAAGAACCAAGAAGAAAGGGGACTATGAGTCCCTTCTTCCTCCAAGGGAAGGCTCTTGGACCCTCACTAGCTAGCTCTTCTTACAACAAAGAAAAATGGAAAATGGCGATGAAAGAACTCTTTACAAATCCACTCAATGGTGAGGTGGATTGTCCAATGTAATGGTGCCAATATGTTCTTGACAAGGATGGAGTCCTCAAAACAATAGAGGCAACATAACATTACTTTGAATTCCTTGAAAAAATGAGGTGCATTCATGGCTTTTTATAGCATTGCTTTGGGTTATTGTTTAACTGCGTTGTAGTGTGAAAAGAGGCCATTTAGGGCATTCTTAGGTCTTTGACCATCCCACCAGTTGGATCCAGTCTAGATTTGAGGATCAAATCAGCTTGGGAGCTGAACCATAAGTGGGTGGGAGGCCGACCACTCTCATAAATGTGTCGTTTAGCAGGTGCACACCTTTTTGCGCTAACAGTCGTGCATCGTGCGCCTGTGCGCTAATTCTGCGTTTCTGTTCCGCGCATGTGTGCGTGCGCCCAATGTCTGCAAAGCACTCTTCAATTTTTCACTACTTTGTATAGTTTTTTGACCTTTTTGAATGCTATGGTATTAATTCAGGTCCATGGATGACTTCATCACTGTTTGACGATGTTGAGTTCTTGTAACCATGTGCTGACGAAATTTCAGTGATAACAGATGCCCCCTAATGGATGAGGTTAGGAGCATACGTATAGCCGAAATCCATCAATGTTTCTTCTACTGNCAATGTAATGGTGCCAATATGTTCTTGACAAGGATGGAGTCCTCAAAACAATAGAGGCAACATAACATTACTTTGAATTCCTTGAAAAAATGAGGTGCATTCATGGCTTTTTATAGCATTGCTTTGGGTTATTGTTTAACTGCGTTGTAGTGTGAAAAGAGGCCATTTAGGGCATTCTTAGGTCTTTGACCATCCCACCAGTTGGATCCAGTCTAGATTTGAGGATCAAATCAGCTTGGGAGCTGAACCATAAGTGGGTGGGAGGCCGACCACTCTCATAAATGTGTCGTTTAGCAGGTGCACACCTTTTTGCGCTAACAGTCGTGCATCGTGCGCCTGTGCGCTAATTCTGCGTTTCTGTTCCGCGCATGTGTGCGTGCGCCCAATGTCTGCAAAGCACTCTTCAATTTTTCACTACTTTGTATAGTTTTTTGACCTTTTTGAATGCTATGGTATTAATTCAGGTCCATGGATGACTTCATCACTGTTTGACGATGTTGAGTTCTTGTAACCATGTGCTGACGAAATTTCAGTGATAACAGATGCCCCCTAATGGATGAGGTTAGGAGCATACGTATAGCCGAAATCCATCAATGTTTCTTCTACTGAGAATGTTTTTGTAAGAGAGAGAAATAGTGGGATCGATCAGAGAGATCCGTTGGAGGAAAAAGGAACCGGTAGGACCCGACCTTCCATGAGGTGTGAAAAAATAGAAAACTCTGTACAAACGAGGCGGGCATGCCCCATGCTCGTGTCATGTAACTCTGAAGAAAGAAATGACTGAAGTGCTGGTGTAGACAACTGCAGCACCCTCGGGGGTAGTTGTGATACAGGCAAAAGACAATTCTGAAAATGAACATGCTCTGAATAGTAGGCAGTGATCGCGGTAATAAGTAGCAGCGATGATATGGGCATTGATGGACCTGCCAAGTTCATAGGTCTTCGGAAAGTACAAGAACTAACTGCAATAGTCGCAAAGTAAGACCCACCGTAACATGAGAAAGTGTTGGTGTCGAATGTTAAGGGGGTCAATGACAGCAAGGAGCAATAGTGTTTCACCCTGTGCCGTCTGAGATCTCTCATTGAGTGGATAATGAGAATCAAGATATTGTCGCCCGTCTGGGAACTGTGCTGATGTCGACAAAAAGGGGGACGCGACTCCCAGAAGCAAATGGCTCCTTGAAATCTAATGAGGTGAGGAAGTGGAAGAGGTACATGGACGAATTCAAGATGTGGGAAGACTCAAGAATGCCCTTGGTTGGAGTATGTGTGAGAGAAAGAGTGGCCGCAACCGTTCAAAGAGGTCGAGTGTCAGGGGGACGACAAGACCGGGGATAAGTTGTGCTAGAGGTGGGACAAGGTGAAAAAATTCAGAGGGCATAGGTAAGTGACCTGTGGGGTACTCTGAAGATATTTACGATGCCAGCGAGGGTGGATGAAAATTAGTTCCCCAACCAAGGGTGACATGGGTTGCGATTAGCCAAAAAGAGGAAAGTAGGTCGCCCAAAGGTGACGACAAAAAGGGAATGTAATGACTGGAAATAAAGGTGTTTGTACAATAAATAACGAATAATTTTGAGGAGAAATGTACAAATATAGAAATGGGTGCCCCTAGTGTGATATGAGTGGCCCAGGAAGGGCACAATTTTCTCAGAAAGCTGATGAAGGGTGGGGGCCCCATTTGTGAGTTTCTGTATGAGGTAGGTGAAATGAAGGGAGATTTGCAGATGGGCAAACTGATTGTGGATGAAATGGAGGGTTCATAATATTGCGGAGTCGCCAATCTGTTGCGCCTCTTTTGTCACCTTGGTGAGAAAAACAGAGGTGCTTGCAAGCTCAGTTGGGTCTGCTGAGCAGGACAACTGTAGAGAAAAGAGTTAGGGAAAGAAAATAAAACTACAATTAAGAATTAAACTAAGAGATGCAATAAAAACTAAATTCATGAGCATAGGGACATATAAACAAAAAGAACCAAAAGACCCATGTCACCAATGTTTGAGGTTGATCTATTAGTGAAAACAAAGCACCAAGAAGAAAGGGGACGATGAGTCCCTTCTTCCTCCAAGGGAAGGCTCTTGGACCCTCACTAGCTAGCTCTTCTTACAACAAAGAAAAATGGAAAATGGTGATGAAAGAACTATTTACAAATCCACTCAATGGTGAGGTGGATTGTCCAATGTAATGGTGCCAATATGTTCTTGACAAGGATGGAGTCCTCAAAACAATAGAGGCAGCATAACATTACTTTGAATTCCTTGAAAAAATGAGGTGCATTCATGGCTTTTTATAGCATTTCTTTGGGTTATTGTTTAACTACTTTGTAGTGTGAAAAGAGCCATTTAGGGCATTCTTAGGTCTTTGACCAGCCCACCAGTCGGATCCAGTCCAGATTTGAGGGTCAAATCAGCTTGGGAGCTGAACCATAAGTGGGTGGGAGGCCGACCACTCTCATAAATGCGTCGTTTAGTAGGTGCGTGGATTTTTGCGCTAACAGTCGCGCATAGTGCGCCTGTGCGCTAATTCTACATTTATGTTCCATGCATGCGCGCACGCCCAATGTCTGCAAAGCGCTCTTCAATTTTTCACTACTTTGTGTAGTTTTTTGACCTTTTTGAATGTTTTGGTATTAATTTAGGTCCATGGATGACTTCATCACTATTTGACGATGTTGAGTTCTTGTAACCATGTGCTGACGAAATTTCAGTGATAACAACAAGTTTTGTCCACAATTTTTGAGTAACTCTGGATGATTTTGTATAAGAGACTCATCTTCCCAAGTGGAATCTTCAGTCAATAGTTTCCTCCATTTAATGAGATACTCTGAAATGGATCTATTCCTCAGCTGGTGAATTCTTGTGTCAGTGATGGCTTTATGCTCCAATTTGATTTTTCCTTCCTCGTCAAGTTCTGGAAATATAGTTTGAATTGGGATCTTCTCACCTATAACCTTGTTTAAGCATGAAACATGGAAAACTGGGTGTACTCGTGAATATGAAAACAACTCCAATTTGTATGCCATAGTACCAATCTTTTGAAACACCTTATAAGGGCCATAATACTTTGGTGATAATTTATTATCCTTCTTGACTTGCTTGAGGGACATCTGTTTTTATGGCTGTAGTCTTAAAAACACCCAATCTCCTACTTCAAAACTTATTTCACTACGATGTTGATCTGCTTGTTGTTTCATGCAATTTTGTGCCATGGTTAGGTTGTCCTTTAATATTTGGAGAACTTGTTGTTGATGCTCGATGTGATCTTCCACTGTTTGAACCTTAGATTTTTATTTTATAGAAGAAGTGATGGAAGGAGGGTAGTATCCATAGAGTGCCATGAATGGTGTCATTTTTGTTGCAGTATGAAAGAAAGTGTTATACCACCATTCTGCCAAGGGTAACCATTTGAACCATTGTGTTTGTTTATTAGAGACAAAGAAATGAAGGTATCCTTCCAGACATTTGTT
>SNQJ01S0005797.1:85853-109655 GCA_010110895.2 Picea sitchensis | reverse complement strand
TCTTCAGGGCCTACATGTACAATTCACTTTGTCATCTTCAAAAATTCATTTCTCCTCAACCATGAGGATCCACGTGATGTGCCACATACCACCGGAAACAGCATGATGTATACTATCCATCCATGGGTGTTGTATCTACATGTACATTTTCCTTCATGTCCAAATAACTTCATCAATCTTGTGGTCCAAAACCCATGACTAGGGTTGACATCAATGACAACAACCAATCTTCCAACAAGTGCGTATACACAAGTTTTCTTAAGGAAAGGCACATTCACCTCAAAAATCATCAAATTTCGAGTTCGTACAATGGCACAAGAGTCTCTAGGTTTGTAGGTGTTGTCTAATTTTTTTTGTATTTATCAATGGTTCATTTTCCTAGTAAGGGAGCCCTTGTAAGATTTGAATTTATTTGAATGATAAGCTTAGTTGATGGGAAGAATATCTTTATGTATTGTGTATGAGATTGGTTTCCAGTATTTCTTTCGCTATTTATTTAAGATAATTATTCCAGCAAGTGTATGTTGTTTTGTGAGAATATAAATTGATTTACAACAAGGAGATGACTATATAACAAGATACCTAGGTTCCTAGATTAGAAAGATAACACTAAGAACTGGAAATGAGTAAGCAACTAACTTATTTTCTTTCAAGAAATCATTCTGTGAAATTTTTAGTTACATCCTATCCTCACAAAAACATTGTTATTAAGCATTTATTCTATCAATGATTGTAGAATAATACATGATCTAATCAATGCACATAATTTTTATATAGAACTTCTTGGCTCCTTAGGAGCTTCTTTATTAATATTAAAATAATTATCGACTACAATAGTCCAAAATTTACCATTCCCAAAGGTCCCTTATAAAAGGTCAACCCATTTATTTTTATTGCTAGGGGTGTTAAAAATAGTAAATTAAAAAATAGAAAATGTCTAAAATTAACACAGAGTCAAGACGACTTAGATGATCACTGAGATCTAGGAATTGCATGCTCATCCAATAAATATGACCACAGAGATCAAGTTTCAGTGCATTTGTCACCATACGAGAACTTGTGTTGATCCATCGACATGCTCAAGGCATGCTTACTATCCCTTAAATAACTCATGTATGTTTCCATTCTCTTTGTTAAATTTCCCAATCGATCAACCATATTGATTTTTTCAACCACATATTTTTGTATGTGTCCCCGCTCAATCACCAAATTTGTTTTCACCTCCTACTTATATTTGTCAATGCTTCTTTGCGTTTCTATCGATACCTCTTCTATCAAAAAAAACTTTGATGGGGACCCTAATTATGGTAATCAAAGGTCAACCATTGTTTGATTAAATTTCTCCCGGGATGGATTATAGGTGTGACATTTCTCTTCCACTCTCTCTTTCAATCCATCCAGAATGTTGGTCCAGTATTGTGTGGCTGAGTGCATCTTGGTGAGGTTTTATTTTGACTGGATATCGATGTCATGATCCTCATTACCTTTCTCCTTTTTCACTTCTCTAAGGAATTCTACTCGGTCTAACATTCTCGCACCCTTTTCTCTCCATCTAATTATTTTTTTGTGTGTAATCCTTAGTAGTATGGATTCTTCTTGAAGTACTACTACCTTCCTTAAAAGATAATCCTAAAATTTTAGGCATTTTGAATGCTCTTCCATGAGATATTTCCTCAATTAACAGCTCCTCCAACCTCCTGATAATATTGAACCTAATGCTTGAGAGATGTTAATTCCTTCCTAACCTATTCCAACTCTCTTTCCTCTATGAAAACCTTATCAAATGAGTATTGAGAGATGGTGATTCTTACTAAAACAATCTCACTCATTCTGTCTTTCTCGGTGTCAAGAATTACTTTCTCTAAGGTACACAGTACACTACTTTCCAATGTAATATTTCTCTTTCGTTGGTTCTTATTGACAATTTATTTTAGTTTTCGATCATGAGAAAAACATTCCAAACAAAAGACTTATTCAATGGGATGGGGAATATGTTAGTCACCCCAATACAAAACATTTCCCAAACTGCCAGGAGTACAAAAATGTACAGAGATGGGTTTTCGATCCTCTTCTTTTGTTGGGGAATCCTTACTCTCCAATTTTGGTTGAGTGTCATGAATTGTATCATCTATATGGGTATTCTAATTCTTCTCTGCTGAAGGATCCTATTTATCCTTCTCAACTGAAGAAGTATTATGTGTATCATCCTTGGTTTCTTCCTCTTTTGTCTCCTCAATTTATGGTCCTTCAAGTATTTTTTCAACTAGTTTATCCTTTTATAAGGTTTTCTCTGGTGTAGCAACTATATTTTCTTCTTTCATGTCATTTCCATTTGTATCACCATCACCTACTAAGTCCTTAAACTTTTCATTTTATTGATTCTATTTGGAACCCTAGACACATGTAGTATCTTTTGGATTTATGGGCAAACAAACTTTTTCAATTGGGCCACCAACTGGATTTTGATCATGTTCATTATTTGACCTTGTGATATCCTATCATGCTTCTTGAGTCTACCAGTCATGAACCTTTATTCTAGTTGAATCTAGCCATCTTGTTTTGTATGCTTGGTATCCCTCATTGTATAATGTCCTACTTGAAAATCATAAGGGATTAAGATTCTCTTTTTGTCCTTAACCCATGTGGAATTGAACCGATGCATGATGGACTGATAGAATATATCCCCAACCACAAGCTTGTCAAGTACATAAACACGAAGTAGATGAGGTGGCTCCATAAATGAGGGATATTATATATATATATATATATATATATATATATCTTCTCTAGGTACCGATTTCTGATGTAGGACAAACATTTCTTAGCCTCCTTGGAAAATATAGGACACTCTTTCCTAAACATGAAATAGTATATTTGGGCCATGAAAAGTCACATATTTTAGGATAATACATTTTATATTTACTTTCACATAACATATTTGAGAATCGTTGAGTTAGTGGAAGAGGTGGGTGGACACCAATATCTACTTTGATAAGACCTCCCCCCTTAGGAAGAAATGGTATCCATTGCATCAAGTTCCCTCATTATATGGGGAAATTTTTTCTAAATTTGGATCTTAGTGAGCCACTTGCCTTGGTGAAGAAGTTTCCCTGCTTTGACGAATCGGTAAAGTTGGGAATTCTATTGATGGGTGACTTTCATTTGTGTATACACTATTTGATCAAATGTATCTCAATCAAGGTATTAAAGGCTGAGTTCTATAGGATCCAAGTGCTCAACTACCTCCAAGGTATCTAGTAGAGGTGGAAAATATGGGAAAAATAGATCTACATTAAAGATTGGATTCAGGCCAAGGAATGGGGGAATCCTTAATTCAAAAGCATTATCACCTTCAAAATTGGTTATGGTGTAAGTCCCATATCAAAGTGGGTGAATCTTGTGGTGGGGTCTTGAAAGGAAATCTTTCTACAAATGTAACCAGACCTTATGACCAACCTAAAACTTGTGTGGAACCCGATGATGGTCATGTCATTCATTTTACTTGGCATTGAATTTTTGTAATATGTCATGGACTTGTTGGTAGATGTGTTAAATCTGTTCAACAAATTTGGTTGTATTATCGACCTCAGTTTGAGCATGGGAAAATTATTCCTATGTCGATGCAGTGGGAAAAGATACATCAATTAGGGATAATGGTTGGAACCCCAAGCACACTTGAAAAGGGATTTGGCTAGTAGATCTATGAAGGGATCAATTGTAGATATGATTAAAATAAGGAAGAGTCTCATCCCATGTGCAATGATGTTTGGAGTTGTACATTCTTAGGATATGCAAAATCATCATGTTGACTACCTTCGTCTATCCATTGGTTTGGGGGTGGAAGGAAGTTGATTTGGTGAGCTTGGTGTCCATCAATGACCACAAAATAGACTAGAAATTACTCAAGAAATTTCTATCATGATCTAAAATAATAGTCTATGGTATCCCGAAATGAACCTAAACATGCTCGAAGAAGAGCTTAGCAGTGGCCTAAGCTGTGATACTCTTCTTGTATGGTGTCAAAACTACCAACTTAGAGAATTGATCAACAACCATGAAGACATAGTCATTACCATTCTTCGTTGAAGGTATACCAGACATGTAATCCATGGAGATGAAATCCCAAGGCCTAAAACCTGTTTATTAATGGTGGGTTTGGTGATGGGACAAGCAATGCATGATTTGATATACGTGCTGACATCTTATCAAAGCTTCAACCAAAAAAAATGCTTTTGCAGTACTGCCACTATTTTTTCCATGCCAAAGTGTCCTACCACTAGACTATAATGAACTTCCCAAATTAGCTTCACACAATCACTTGAAGGAACACATAGGTGGATAAAATGGAATATCAGTCCATCTCAGAGATAAAATCTTGGAACTATTTTTCCTACACTCAATGTTTGATAGATAGAAGAAAATTCATAGTCACTATTGTATAATTATGGCCAACAAGAGATCTCATTCCCATAGGAGTTAATAACCATGGTTAGTGAGACAACCGGGATTCTACTAAGTATTTTTGCAACATGGTTGGTGCTTCCACTTTTGTACTTGATGTTCAAGTGTAATTGTTTCAGGTATGTGGGCCACTTTTGATGGAGATCATTTTTTAATTCTCCTTATTTCTGCATTAATTGAAAAGGCCTATGATAAGTTTGGATGATCATTTCCTTTCCTAGAATATAATGATTCCATTGTCGACATGCCTGCATGATGGAGTACATCTGTTTGTCATAGATGGGATATATGCGAACAACATCAGATAATGTTACACTATGATAGGCCATCAAATATCTCGACTGAGTGAGGCCTACACCGATATCATAATCAAAGGCATTTGTCTCAATCTCAAATGATTGTTGCAGGTCTAGAAGTGTGAGGATAGGTGCGAAGTAGAGGCAATGTTTCAGATCTTGGAATTATTTCTACTCCGATTTAGACCAAGAAACATTGGCTTTAGCTCCACCCTTAGTCACTTGACTTAAGGGCCAAGTGATATGAGAGAATTCCCACATGAACATATGGTATAAGTTGGTGAGGCCTAAGAAGTTATGGATCTCTCTCATAGACTTTAGGGATGGCCAATCGAGGATGACTTTGATCTTGGCCATGTCCACACACACTCCATGTTCATCCATGATGTATCCCAGGTATTGAATTAACTGCATGTCGAATGATAATTTCTCCATATTGGCATATAATGTGTGTTTCTACAGGGTACTAAGGACTTTTAAGATGTGATGCAAACATTTTTCCTAGGTCTGACTGAATATGATGATGTCATACAAATATACAAATTTTTATTTTTTTTGTGAAATATCACAATATATCTTCCATCATCCTCATGAATTTCACTAGAGAATTAGTCCAGATAAAAGGCATGACCAACTGTCCAAAAAGGCCTTCTTTAGATTTCGAGGTTGTTTTCCATACATTGGTTTGTTCTATCGAAACCTAGTGTTAATCGTACTTTAGACCAATATTACTAAAGAACTTGACACCCTTAATATGATTAAGACCATCCTCAATCTGGGGTATTAGGTATCGATTCATGATAGTGATATTTTTCAGCGATCTATAAACAATATAGAGTTTCCATGTCCCATACTTCTTCTATACCAACACAATTGGGCTCCCACAAGGTGAGGGGATTGGTCGAATGTGGACCTTGTAGATGAGATCATGAATATCATGATTTATTTTCTCATTATAAAGAAGTGAGTTCCTATATATTGGACCATTGGGTAAGGGTGCACCATGTATCAATTCAATGGAATGTTTTACCTAACAATGTAGAGGTACCCCTAAAGGTGAAAGGAAGATATATCTATATTCCACTACAACCTTGTCCACTTGATTATATTGTGTTTAAATATCCTATGTAGAGTTTGTGGTATTTGCAGTCACTTTTTGTTCAACTTTTGACCAAAAAATGAAGAGGAAAAACTTTTCAATCTGAAATATTACTTTATGGAAATATTTTTTCGAGATAAATGAAATTGCAATAGTTAAAACTACCTATGGTGCCCTGTAGGGTTGACCTCCTTGTTGGATATACTTCACACACACCTAGGATTTCTTTTTCCTAAGGTTTTCCCTATGTTTATTAGTCATTATCCAATCTCCTATATTTTAGCGAGAATATTCCTCTAGGAGAATATTCTCTTCAGTTCACACTTCAGTTTGATTAGTTGAGTGGCGTCTAGATGCCACATTGGGATTATCACCATGCAACATTGGGATCATCACCAGCTAATTCAAATTGACCTTAGTATCATCACAAGAATATAGAATTACTCACTATTCCCTGATATCCTCCTTAGTTCACTCTATTTTAGTCAATCAACTAAATACTAAGAGACTAGTTAACTCAGACTAGGTGGAAGTTCACTCCCATAACTTCTTGAGAGACTAGACTAGGTGGCAGTTTACTCCCGTAACTGTTGGTGTGTGTCCAAATCACTCTATACCACCACTATGATGCATTGGATTCTCCCCTAGTGCGCATTAGTTGAGTTATATAGAGTATATCATGTGTAAATTATCATTCATTCAATTGGTTAATGTGAATTCTTATATTCTTTCTCTCATGCTTCTCTTTTCTCATATTTTCTCTGAAAATTGGGCTCCCACAAGGAGAGGGGATTGGTCGAATGTGGACCTTGCAGATGAGGTCATGAATCTGATTCTTTATTTCCTCATTCTAAAGAAGCGAGTGCCTATATATTGGACCATTGGGTAAGGGTGCACCAGGTATCAATTCAATGGAATGTTTTACCTAACAATGTAGAGGTACCCATAAAGGTGAAATGAAAATATATCTATATTCCTCTACAACCTTGTTCAGTTGATTATATTGTGTAGAAAGATCCTATGTAGAGTTTTTGGTATTTGTAGTCACTTTTTGTTCAAATTTTGATCGAAAAATGAAGAGGAAAAACTTTTCAATCCGAGAGATTATTTTATGGCACTTTTTTGTCGAGATAAATGAAATTGCAATAATAAAAACTACCTATGGTACCCTGTAGGGCTAACCTCCTTGTTGGAGATAATTCAAACACTCCTAGGATTTCTTTTTCATAAGGTTTTACCTATGTTTAGTAGTCATTATCCATGCTCCTATATTTTAGGGAGAATATTCCTCTAGGAGCATATTCTCTTCAGTTCACACTTTAGTTTGATGAGTTGAGTGGAGTCTAGATGCTACATTAGGATTATCACCATGCAACATTGGGATCATCACTAGATAATTCGAATTGACCTTGGGATCATGACAAGAATAGAGAATTACTCATGATTCCTTGATATCCTCCTCACTTCACTATGTTTCAGTCAATCAACTAAAGACTGAGAGACTAGTTAACTCAGACTAGGTGGCAGTTCACTCCCGTAACTGCCTGAGAGACTAGACTAGGTGGAAGTTTACTCCCGTAACTATTGGTGTGTGTCCAAATCACTCTATACCACCACTATGGTGGATTGGCTTCTCCCCCAGTGCACATTAGCTGAGTTATACAGAGTATATCATGTGTAAATTATCATTCATTCAGTTGGTTAATGAGAATTCTTCCATTCTTTCTCTCCTGCTTCTCTTTTCTCATGTTTTCTCTGCAAATTGTGTATGTCATTTGTTATCTATATCTATTTTTTGCAGGTTAAACACATTTACATGGTATCAAAGGCAATGGATTTGTAGGTAAAAGACACACCAGATTTTTTTTGCAGGTACCAAATATTGAAGACAACGAAAAATGGAATTTCCAAAAGAATTCATTCTTACACCATACAATTTATTTACATGGAAGGAGAAGATGACAATGCATCTTTGAGGAAGAGGATTATATAGGTTATCCGTGAACACAGTGACCGAACCCACATCAACCATAGAAATATCCAAGTATATAAATCAAATGGATGAATCCTTTGGAACTATTTGTAGTCTCATTTCTCCTAAACTCCTCTTTCACGTATCCTCCTATTAAATCCCTAATGAAGCTTGGACCACCATGGAAGGAATTTTTGGAAAACAATATGAGATGAGGGGACACATGAGCGCGGTAGAATGTATCACTTTGGATCCAAAAACCTTCAGAAATCTCCAAGATTTATTTACCAAATATAAGGATTTGTTGTCACAACTCAAGGATTGTGGGGTTGATAAATCTAAGGAGGAGAAAAAAATGGTTATTACCATCCTTTTCAAACTTGGCCCAAAATAATCATTTTTTTTATCTAAATTTGATTCAGTTAGGCTCTCCTTTGGAGCCACCTTGATGATGCCCTCTCTTGAGGCATTTATTGAGTCTCTGACACAAGAGCAGAACACACTAATCAATATGGGAAAAATCAAAGGCCCAAAGGCACATGAACTTATTGTGCAATATGGTAGTGGTCATCATTATTAGAAATATAAATACATAGAAAAAAGGAAAGCACATGTAAATCCAAAGAAGGAAGGGTACTAAATACCCTTTAATGATGGCTCCAGATCCAAAGGTGGAAAGGGAAGAAAAGGGTAGAAATGCATTGTTGGGTGCAGGCCCATTTTGGGGAAAAGGATAATTTTGGAGAATAAAGCGTAAATAAGGAAAATAAAGATTGAAGGAAAAGAAAATAATGCAGAGGAAAGTGCATGCAAAGGAGGAAAGCATGTGAGGTGTGCATGCAAGAAGACCGAACCATGCTAGGTTTAGGGTTTTGGAAAGAGGATGTAATTGAAGATAAGCCAAAAATAAGTATAAAGAGGTACCTAGGAGGTCTAGGTTGAGGGTTTTTGTTGGGGGTTGGTTCAAAGAGTCGGATAGGATTCAATGTGATTGTAATTATAGAATGTAAGAGTGACTATAAAATATGAGGTTGTTTTGTAATATCTTGAGCTAAAGAAAGAAAAGAAGGTAGATATTGAGGGTTAGATCACAGGCTAAGGAGCTTGGTGTCATCTAGTACGCCTCATTAAAGATCTTGATCCAACTGAGGGAGAATTGTAATGTGTGCGGCAACATAGGTGACAGAATAATAATAAAATATCGCAAGAGACAGATCTTTATGGACATATCCCAGGAGGGGGTGAAGCACGGTATCTTATGTGTTATGTGAATGATTCATCGTTGTATCTTTGTTGTTAATGATTAGATATTAGATGAATGTTTAATGAGACATCTAGATCTAATTGTTTTACATGCATGAACAAGAATGAAAAATTACTTAGCATAGATAGATGTTATAGTAAATAAATAAAGATCACAAATTTCAATTTGATATCCCCACTCATTACCAGGTTGCAAGCACCTGAGCGTTGCAGCCACCCATATATCCATCTCAGGTGAGCCTACGTAGTGCACCCTATGTATTGCGTTTCCTTCTGGTTTTACTGGGGGGTGACAGTTTTAGAGGGTTTTGCTAGAAACCATAGTAGATCTGAACCAGGGTCATCCCAAGAATGGTAGAAAGAGAGAAGTAACCAACAAATGGTTCCTTTGAGGGGTGAAACTGCATGGGATTGAGTGAGAGGGATCCGCGAAAGAATCCTGCAGAAAATGACAGAATAGAGGGAGATGTTTAGACTGTGGAACCCAATGAAGGTGGAGATCGAAAGATGGTTGAAAACAAAAGAGATGGAATTTGTGCATAAAGATAACAAAAACTCAAAGTTAAAACCGCGCAAATATCTGGACAAGTACGTGTTTAGAAACCTGCATGAGGTGTTTTTCTACGATTTCCTGCATGTATTGCAGGAGTGGTTGTTGAGGCTGAAAGATAATCATCCTACGAATCATATCAGACAGATTGAGTGGAACCCTATAGAGATCGCGCAGTTACAAAAAGTAGACAACAAATTTACTAGATACGAGTGATTTTATGGCTAGACAGTATTGTCATAGGCTTTATCAAAGAATTTGTAGTAGATACCACACAGTCTTGCAGTGCAACATAACAAGAGTTTCTGAAGGGATTCAAAGGTAGGTATATCATATCGTTGTATAATTCCATCAAGTTTTCCTATATAAAAAAGGAGTAATGACAAAGGCATCGGACAAATAAACTTCCATGCGTGAATGGGGCAAGGGGGGAAGCACTGACTAGAACTAGAAGGATGGAAGGAGAAATAGAGAAGGGAAAGAAGGAAGGCATGGACCCAATCATGATGGAGGAATATCAGATCAAGCAGATAATGGAAACAATTGGAAAGATGTGTAGTGGAGAAACTTACCAATATAATATGAATAATAATAATAAATCCATAGCTGAGAGAGAGGGCTTGGCCAGTGATGAAGAAGAGGTAGAGGATCTTTGTGTTGTGGATCATATTGAGGAAATCCTGTGTGCAACATATGAAAGGAACACAGGCGGTCCAAGGGTCGGAACCAAAGGAAAAAATCTCATCGATGTCAGTGTCAGTGTGGAACCCATAAACCCATGTACGACTAATACACCAATAAGAACACCACCATTTAGAAAGCCAAATTTTAGTGGAAGGAAAACAACAAGAAGTACATTGAATCAAGGAGAAGCAGCTGGAGGAGTTAGTTCAAGAATTAGTAGTCAAGTATCTACACCGTGTTGAGGTAGTAGTTCATCATTCAAGATGGCAGGACATGATCCCACTATCAGGTTACTAGAATTCAAAGGAGAGGCATCTGAGGACCTCGAGAAGAAATTTTTTATCTGTGAGAAGATTTGGGAAAAAATAGATCATAGATGAGGATAAAAAACTTGCACAAATAGTTATTATGCTAAGAGACCGTGCACTAGATTGGTACATGAGCTTGGCTGTAAACATCCCACCAGGAAAAACAAGGACGATTGCAGATATTAAGAACCTGTTGATAAATGAATTCCAGAAGCCTAGCTCAGAATATTAGTACATGAATGAGATGATAGAGATCAGACATAAACCAGGAGAATCTGTTTGGGAGATTGAACATAATTCAAACGTTTGAATGGAAATATGAAGTATGTCATGAAATACCCTTTGAGACAATAGATGTTTCAAAATCTTGAAGAGGCTCTATACGCAGCCTTACAATTGGAAGAGAACCAATACCAGAAGATAGATCCAACAATAGAGGAAATGAAGGAGGATCTGAAGAATCTAAGAACATGGGTAAGGAAAAAAGAGAAGTTGTTTGGTGTACCATATGCAGGACAAAAGGATGAAAAAATAATGAGTGCCCAACATTCGCACAGTACATGGAAACATGGATACAAAACCCATTTCCCATAGGAGGACCATGGTGTGAGATCTATAAAACATAGGGAAAGGATCCATATCATTGTCCAATGATGCAAAAATACCTAACAGTGCTTAAGAGTTCATACTACAACTTTTCCAAGTCAGTGGGCCATGATGACAAAGATTGCAGGATAATGGATCTGATGAGGGAAAGAACATCTGCCACCTATAGGGTGCAGAAAGAAATGATGATAGGGAAATTTGCACCATAGTTTAATGAAGTACCAGCCCCATATAACACTACACAATAACAATATAACATTGTGCAACAACAATATATAATTACGCAGCTGCAGTACAATACCACACGACCACAATATAATCCTGCACAATATAACTAGGTACCTCAGTACAACTCATCGTGAGAAGACCAATTTGGCTACAGAGGTGGAGGACGAGGTAGAGGAGGCTTTGGAAGAATCAAAGTACTGGTGGTATGTCTCAACTATCAACAACTAGGACACTATGCACGATAATTTCCACTTCCACCTGTGACATATATGTATTGTCGTGCATCATATCATGACACAGAAGACTATCAAACACTATTGGGGAAGATCTAGGAGAAGAGAAATCAGAACAATCAAAATGTACAATGGATATCTATAGAATATAGAGAGGATGGAATAAATATCAACATAGTCATGCAGAGAGGAGATAAAACATGACTTGACGCAGTAAGACAAGATCCAACACAACACCAATGGGTGAAGAAGAATGTTGAACAATAGAAGCAGTTTGATGCATAGAACAAAAAGGAGACATTAAAGAAAGCCAACCAAGAATTCTTAAAGATAGATATTGCATCTACATCAACTATGCAACATACTCAGGACATACCAATGTACAATATTCCTTCATGATTGGATCATACTAATGAATCACAACCTTTTGGACAAGTAAGTACCATAAAGGATTTTCTGCAATCGTGTTTTAAACTACTAAATGATCCATCATCTATTAAATTATTACAAAATATGGTAGAAAGTTGTAACACAGAGCTAGAGGGGAAGCTAGAGAAAAAAAAAGTTAATCATATGCATACAAGGAGGAGAACAAGCAGAGAATTCAAACTGAATGCCAACATTGGAGATTTCTACATGGGGGATATTATACTGGATTTAGGTTCCGAAGTAAATGTATTAGCCAAGAAGACATGGAAATGTATGGGAGAGCCCACATTAGGATATTCACCTGTTCAACTGAAGCTAGCAAACCAACACAGAGTTCTGCCAATTGGAAGGTTGAAAGGAGTAACAATCGACTTGGATGGAGTGTGCACTAAGGCAGACTTTGAAGTCATAGAAATAGTAGATGGTACAACACCTTATCCAACATTGCTTGTAATAGATTGGGTATTTGATAACCAAGACATAATAAATTTAAAGACAAGAAATATGACATTTGAGGAAGGATAATACAGATTTGTTGCACCATTAGACCCTTCAGAAGGAGAAAGGCTTGTAGAACCAACTTGTTTGGATTTGGAAGAGATAAACCAGTTGTATAGAACCACCACATGTGCAGAAGATTATGTTAACCCAAATGAATATGGAGTAATCAGCTAGAGAAGCATCACATCATGTGCTTTAGACTCAGATACAGGGTTGGAGAATTGGCAACAGAGATTACATAAAGTGTCCACAAGAAGGTTCACAAGAATAGACCGCACAATAAGATGGGTGGGTAGAAAAATCAGAGAACCTCCCAGTTTCCATGGCATCAACGATTTAGAAAAATTCCTAACAAGATATGAAGATGAGGTGTTATAAAATTAGAGGCTATTATCCCTGGACATAACACTCAAGGAAACACCTGCAAGATGGTGGGGTGTGCACAAGGAAACAGTTAAGGACTAGTATCAATGCAAACAACTACTACGCATCAAATTCGACGTAGAGTAGAAGAGAAAAATGATGTAGAGATATGATGGATATGGATCACCAGTGGAACATTTGGAGAATTGAAAATCACTATGGACGATGACACCACCAAAATAATATCCTCATCACTTTATTCATACATTAGAAGGAATTCCAGAAAACTGGTATGTAGACCAGAAATTGCGCAAAGGCATTGTAGAATTGACAACATTGTAGAAGAAGTTGGGGTAACCTTCTCATTTGAACATGAGAACCCAAACATGGATTTATCACTCAAGCATATAAGAGGGGTAATATTCATCCAAGAACCAAAAGTGGAACTCATAACAGAATACCAATGACAGAATAGACAAATAGTGAAAGAACTATTGTCATACTATCATGTGCAGGAAGAAGCACCAGATAAAGACGACCCATGCAATATCCAAATTATATAAATTGAAGGAGAAAGATAGGTGGAAGGCCATCCCTGGAATCAAAGGTTTTTGTTGCACCAATCAAGGTGAAGAAAGTAAACATTGGGACAACTGAGAATCCCAAAATGGCCAACGTTGGAGACTACTAGGATGTGAAAACAGTAGAAAGAATAACAGAGTTACTGTGCGAGTACATTGACCTGTTCCCAAAAACCTTTACAAATATGATATGCATAACATGAGAGCTAGGATAGATAAATATACCTCTCAAACTTGAGGCTAGATATGTCAGACAACAAACTTATAGACTAAATCCAATATATAAGTAGAAAGTGAAAGCAAAAATTGACAGAATGTTGGAAACTGGTATCATAGAACTAGTAGAAGAATAAGAATGGATAAGCCCTATGTTAGTGAAGGAAAAGAAACAAGGAGGGATAAGGATTTGTGCGGATCTGAGGAAACTGAATGATGTTTTCCTACATGACCCTTTTCCCACCCCTTTCATAGATCATGTATTAGATAATGTGGGAGGACAGGAAGCATACTCATTTACAGATGGATTCTCAGGTTACCATCAAATAAATATATCTCCAGAGGACATGTACAAGACTACTTTTTCCATAGAATGGGGCTCCTACCAGTATGCAATCATGCCTTTTGGGATGAAGAATGCACTAGCTATATTTTCAAGGGTAGTAATAGTTGCTTTCAAAGAGTTCATACATCAATTTTTGGAAGTGCATATGGATGATTGGATGGTCTACAGTTTATTGAAATATCATGTAGAGGTGTTAAGACTGATGTTGGAAAGATGCAGGCAGTGTCAGATGTCATTGAATATAAAGAAGTGTATTTTTGGGACACATTTTGGAATATTGTTGGGACATATAGTCTGTAAACAAGGGTTATTGGTGGATCCTGCTAATATTGCATTCATTGTTAATTTACCACCACCAAAATCAGTGCGCTAGTTAAGAGAAACATTGGGACATACAAGCTACTACAAAAAAATTATAAAAGGGTATGCACAGATCACTACACCAATGGAGAAAATGTTAAAGAAGGATACTAAATTCCAGTGGAATTAGGATTGACAACAAGGTTTAGACACCTTGAAAGAGAAGATAATAAAAACACCTATCCTAGTATTCCCTGATTGGGAAAACACATTTCATGTGCATGTGGATGCAACAACCATAACACTTGGAGCTATTCTGGCACAACTAGGAGCAAGGGAATTGGACCATCCTATAACATTTGCAAGCAGAAAATTGTCAGAGTCAGAGAAGAATTACAATAATACATAAAGAGAAGGATTAGCAATGGTATATGCACTTCAAAAGTTCAGACACTATTTACTTGGAAAACACTTTAAAATGTTTATAGACCATTCATCCCTCAAATACCTAGTCAACAAGCTAGTGTTGGGGGGGAGGATCTATAGATGGTTACTATTGTTTCAGGAATTTGATTTTGAAGTGATAGTCTAACTAGGTAAGTTGAATGAAAGACGTGATCACCTGTCAAGAATCACCAATGGCGAGGAACCTACAAATTTAGAGGAAAACTTCCCTGATGTGAAACTATTTTCAGTCCAAGTAGTTTATGAATATTGTGATGACATCATTGAATACTTGAGTACATGGACTGTGCCACAAGATTTTAACACTGTGCAGAAGAAAAATCTGGTATTCAGAGCTGCAAACTATCAATTGATTGTAGGACACTTATACAAGATGGGAACATACATCATTCTGAGAAGATGTGTCCTAGAACATGAAAAACCTAGAATTTTGGCAGAGGCTCATGAGGGAATAGTTGGAGGAAATTATGCACGAAAATATAACACGCATAAGGTATTGCGCATAGGACTATGGTGGCCGACCATTCACAGAGATGCTGAGGATTATTTCCAATGATGTAATGTATGTCATAGGGTTGGTAAACCTAATAGAAGGGATGAAATGCCCATAAGGCCACAAGTAACCTTGCAATTATTTGAAAAATGGGAAATAGACTTTTTGGGACCAATAAACCCACCAAAAAAAAGGCCAAGAGAAAGGTATATCATTACTGCGACATAATACTTAACAATATGGGCAGAAGTAGCACAAGTAAAAGATTGCAATGCTGAAACAACAACACATTTCATGTTTGAGCAAGTGATCACTAGATTTGGATGCCCAAGGATTTTGATGAGTGAACAAGGTAATCATTTTATCAAGAGTACTATCAAGGCTATGACTGAGGAATTTTAAGTCTACCATCAAAAGAGTACATCATATCACCCTCAAGCAAAGGGAAAAATTGAAGCCTTTAATAAGATCCTAGAGAATGCCTTGACAAAGATCTGCAATATTAATAGGGATGATTGAGACTTGAAGATACCAGTATTATTGTTGGCATACATGACTACATGCAAAAAATTGACAGGACATACACCATTTAGGTTAGTATATGGACAAGAAGCAGGGGTGTCGTTATAATTCCTGGTACCCAGTCTGTGCATCACAACAATTACCAACATGACAAAATGAGGTGCAGTAAAAGAAAGGCTAAGTCAGTTGATGGAGATGGAAGAATATAGGATCCTTGTAGGATTTCACCAATCACTACAGAAAGAAAGAGATAAATATTCGCACGACAATCATATCAAGAGGAAGAGTTTCAAGGAGGGATACCTAGTCTTGGTATATAACAATAAATTTCTTCAGCATCCAGGGAAATTCTAAATGCATTGGTTGGGACCATACAAAGTGAATACTATCATAGATGGGGGATATGTATAGTTGAAAGATATGGGAGGCACATAACTTAAATGAATGATCAATGGGAGTCGACTGAAGCTGTACAAGGACAGTTGACGTCCTAGTACTTAGAAAGTTACAATGCAGTAAGAAAATATGTACATAGTGTATTATAGTATAAGTTAAGAGAGATAAAGTGAGAAGAATAAATAAAAAGGAGAAAAAGAAGAAAATCCATAAAAAATAAAAATGGGATAAAACTACAAACATATCGACGAACATGGAAGGTTTTGATAGAAAAGAATCAGTAGAATAAACAATGTGTCACAAGAAAACAAGTGATTGAAAACGTTGCGCGTAGGAGAGAAGTTAATGGGTATAAAGTCATAGCGCACAGGAAACACAAAAAAAAAGTTAAAATGCGACAACTGTTAGTCCAACACAACTGTCACTTCTTTGTCCCACTATAAAGTTGTAAAAAGGGGGGAAACAACTTAGTGTATTATTTTCTAAAGAGTAGAACATAGAGCTGAGTGGCAGAGCAAGAGAGGGAGAATTTGTGATAGCACCTGGTGTTTTAGAAGTCTGTAGTACGAATTTCATCAACATGTCACCACTGAGAGTTGGAGAGTCAAGCAGAACCGAACAAAACACGCAGAGTAGTACCCGGGTTCCACAAACCGAAACACACGAGATGCCAAAAGTCATGGATGTGGATGAAATTCACACACCAGAGTATGAGAAGACCACGATGCATGTAGAGGAGGAGAAAAAACTCGTACAAGAGGTTGAGTAGCTGGAAGAGGACACCAAAAGAATGAAATCTAACGCATCTAGGGGAAAAGGGCCAACAGACCATGGAATCCACACAACATGGCCTAAATCCAGAACCAGAGCATGAAATAGATAAAGAGATCATACTAGAGGGTTGGGTATCATCCCCACAAGGGAAGAATAAGGCGCGAGAAGAGAGCAGTGTGCAGGGCGTACATTGTGTATAGGTAGAATTGGCCATAGTGATGCCAAAAACTCCCAAGGGAGTGAATACCAAGGATGACATGGTGGGAGGAGTAGATTCCCTTAAATACTTCGACCATCATGTGTCTGACAGAATAAAGTTCCCAGACTTAGCAACACAGAGTTACCTGGAGTGCAGAGGAGAAGGCCCATCAGGTGCACCACTGTTGGAGCCTGCAAAGTTGATCTAGGGGTTGTACAATACAAGCATAATGAACTTATTATATATACTGCACGTTGGGTGAGGTAAACACATCAACGAATGTGTAAAGCAACTGTTAGCGCAAGTGCATGGAGGAATCTTATGGATGGATAGGCCAGTTCCAATTAATGTTGATCTCATTGCAACAATCACAGGGATACCCATGGATGGAGAGAAGACAAAACAATACCTAGAGGATAAAACTAAGGAAAAAGACATTTCAGACAAAATCAAAGATAAATATGGCACAGAGAGGGGTAACAGGGGAATTAGGATCAGTGACATCAATGATCCCACGACACGATTTGCAACAGGACTTTTAGGTTGCAAGTTAATGAACAAGTGTAGAAAGGAGTAAGTAATTGCAGGAGTAGTAGCAGTTGAAGAACAATGCACGAAGGTGAGCTCGATGAGCTGGGGCCCGTATCTACTAAATTCATTTTTAGAGGACTGTAAGGATGCACGAGACTGAGGCTCTTAGCTCCACTATTTATGGTTACTCATCATCATTTCACTCATGGGATGGAAAGAATGTTACGAGGAAAATATCTCTATGGCTAGGGTAAGACACAACATAGAGATATGACTACAGAAATCAACTCTATCCCAAAAACATACTATATAAACCAATGTGCAAGAGAGATAATAAAGGGACCTACCTCCTCTAGATGTTTTATAATGTCCACCGTTGAGCACTCTGACCCAAATATTTATACCTACAACAAATTCTCAACAAAAAAGCAAAGCAAGCATATAGTGATAATATAAAAGGTTAAGACATTAGATAGCATAATCCATTAATATACAAAACAAACATGCCCATTGATAATCACTCATATATTTGCAAGATATCAATTGGACGGGAAAAGAGTAATTCTATTAATAAATGATCAGCAGAAGTGAAAATATTACAAACTTCCATGTGGGCACTAATCGGAACCGAGAAACCAAGTTCCTTCCAGCTGGGCCTCCACCACTTCAATCCTCCACCAAAGGCAAGCTCATAGAAGGGAGACGATGAGGTTCTCCATCAATAAGGGAGGATATTGGGGGTTGAACGCTGTGTTCAGACTTAAAGGATAAAGGGATGCTGACTCAATATGAAGTAATAATTTCTCCAGAGTAACTTTGCTCTCAAAGTTGAATTCTTTCTCCTTTTCCATAGCTCTGAATTGGCCTCGTTATATCCTTCAAAATGCAACTGAAGGGTCAAGTCATAATATTTCTATTATATGGAAGGCCAAGGATCAGAGATCTCCTATCATGACATGGAAACTAGACATTTAATTTTTATTTTTTGGTACAAATCCCGATGTACACGAGTTGTAGTGGAGTAGCCTACGTATATGCTTGTTGTATAGTGTGCAAGATGCGTACAAGTGGAAAAAATTGTATTTTTGTCTCTGGATTTTATCAAAATGGAAGATAAGTTTGCATAGGGAAATGGAATAAAGCCCTCTCTACAAGATTGCATAGGGTGAGTCAAATCTTTCTCTAACAGATGCCCTCTAATGTGTGAGGTCATAGGAGTATCTGCGATGGCTGAAATACATTATAAATAACCCAGAAGTGGAGTGGTAGGGAACCAGATGGAAGAACTCAGTTTCTCATTACATTTTGTACTGAGTTTGCATACATGGTTGCCAAAAATTACACTGCAGATCCATGTGAAAATAAACCAAACAAGTGTCTATGGCCATGAATAGGCAAATGCAAATGCATTTACATGCCAATAGTTGTCATATTCACAAACAAGGCCCAGTATAACCAGTCTCAAAAACCAATATGAAGATATTTGTATACCATGGAGTACAATCTGATCTCCCATGATCACTGAAGTCATATAGGTATTGGTCCAATGAAAAGGAACCAACAACTTAGGAAATCTGCGGCCACATAGTGATGTCTTCAAGTCTTCTACACAATCCACCAAAGGTACAAGTGTACATCATGTGAATAAAGGAGTTGAGGTCAAACATAGTGAGACATCGTTTGATTAGCGGTCATTGAGGTATATCGTTAACAAACATGAGACAACCTACCGATAATGAAAGTAGGTATCAAGGCACCGAGTAAATTCTTACAAGTGTGAATAAAGGAGCTTGTGTTGAACACCTGAAGAATCCATCGATCAGAAGACATTGATTTATTCCCAACTGTCGATGGCGAGAGAGCCTACCACTGATGAATGCAAGACTCAAGGTACTCATAAGACTCTAGGTCATGTTTCCAGAATAATGGGCTGAAGTTAATGGAAAGAGACCCACTGAAAGGAGAGCACTAATGCATCTCTCATCACTCAACATGAGGTACAAAGAAGTATCTTCATGATGTGGTAGAAATCAGATGAAGAACATGTTCACGAACCAATGACCCTATGCATCTTTCGTGTGTGCCAAGTGCAAGCGATACATGAAAAAGACCCTCTGAATAACAGCCAATGATGAAAACTGTTGACAAAGGAAAGGAAACCACCAATAAGGTTAATGTCATCCAAGGCACTGCACAAATCCCAATGTGTGAATAGATGTCTTGCCATCGAACACAAGGGAAACTACCCAGTCAGCGACCAATTATGAAATGTCGACTGCTAGGTTCAAGGTTACCTACCAATGATGAAAGTAGGGCCAAGGTGCATGATAGGACTACAACATCATGTGATTCTGAGATAAACTAAGGGTATGGTCGACATGAAAATTCAAGTGTTCTAAGGAGTGGACGACACATGTTGATAGACTTCCTTTGAACAAGAGCATGAGACATATGGAGGACTCTGACAACATAGACTTGATGATGAAACCATAAGATGCAGGAGGCAATGATGAAATTCTCTACAGGGACTGGAAGAGTAACCAATTGGTAGAGAGGACTTTGTAGCAAGATTAGATTCCTAAGGCCATGCTAATCCCAGAATTATGATTATGAATGGACTCAAATAACTTTGTGCTCTTTTCAAAGGTGACACAATTGCTGCCGATACAAGATAATACTCCCTTCCTACCCGTCGTTTTTTGTTTTTTCATAGACAAATGAATGCTATGATACAGAGGAGGAAACGAGTCTCGCAAGTAAGCAAAACTAGTTCCAACAGTGGAACATACCTATGATCAATGAAGGGAAGTGCATGCGGGATATGGACACTTGGGCGAATGTTCCCTCCTAGGTATAGGGTGTCAAATTGGGAAGGATATAAACAAGGCTATGCTTGGTTGAGGATGCAAAATTGCTGAGGAAAACGGTTTATAATACGAAGTGAGAACCGACTATAGGTCAATACTGCAAGCAAGGGCATGAGATGCAATCACAACTTAATGCCAAAAAATGTCTTTTTTTATATCTTTTAGTCTTCTTGGTGTGAAAAAGGGATAAACTTGTGCCAAATAGATGTCTTTTCAAAACCAATTTTACGATTTTAAAAGAGACAAGTTCACTCGAAAATCTTTTCTCATTTTTATAACGAGTCGAAAAAGAGTTTAACTAAGACTCGTGACCTTTCAAATCCAATTTAACGAGTGTGAAAGGGAAAAATCACTCGACAATCTTTTTTCTTTTTAGACAAGTCGGAAAAGAGCTTAAATTAGACTCGTGGATGTTGTTTTTTAGGTAGCATGTAATGGGGGAGGCCAAGGCTCCCATGAAAGACTTTTGTGAAGGGTTAGCAACTTATGAAGAGATAACGCAAGATTGGGAAAACCCAAAGCTTTCCAAGTCGAGGAGGATAAAATACTTGCAGAGGTTACCTTATCTACAATATATCGAAGAATTCCCCTTATATGAAAGGGTGTAGAAGAAGGAATTCGAGGCTCTACAAGATCATTCCAATCAAAGGAAGCCACCCTAGGACTTGGATGAAGCATACTCTAAGAGAGTGGAATGCTCCCTTTGTTAGAATATGAAAGATTTTGCTCGTTTTACCATTGACAATACCCTTGTCACCCAACCATAGGTCGAAGCCACCCTCCAAGCACCTTGACCTTGACAGAGAAGAGAATCCTGGTAGCAATCCAATAGCCAATAGTGGCTAATGCACCAAGCAAGAAGTAACCAAGCTGATCAGATAGTCCCACCCAAAAGCTGGCGCACTACCTTCCCTAGGATTTGCGCACAAGACTGCAACTGCACTACGCAGAACTCACTCTTTGCAACTGCTGAGAAGTGTGTCAAATGAGAGATTGGCACCCTGTATTTATAATGGTTCTGGAAGACTTACTAGGGCCAACTTCTCCTTCTGGGGACTAATTAATTCATATTAATTATATTTTTGCAGCCGACATCTTGTTTAGGGTTTCCTTCATTTCTTTGCTTCCTTCCGGGACATTCTAATCTTGTCAAGGGTCACAATAGAGGTTCATACCTCCCGAAGCTACCATAATATCAACACTCCCTCCTAGCTAGGGAGGTATGGTATTGAGCACAAAAAGACCATTCAACTAGTAGTATCATGAGCACCATCATTATTATCCAACTGGATAATATCCTATGACAACTGGTATAATATCAATTGGTAGAACACAACTGTGTCTATCCACGATAGTACATAACTACTCAAACCGTGACATATAGTCACAAAGAGTGGAACATATCCACCACAGTATTATATCTCTACTCTCTAGAGACAGGCAATCTCCATAACAATCATCTGATGACAACCTACATAGAAAATATTGTTAAAATAAACTGAACCATCTGGGCCAATCTTTCACTCACATCTGTGAAATATGAAAGAATATCTACCCTCATTATAGAACATCAACAATGGGCTATCTGCCCTATTCTTCTCAGACAAGGAATAATGATTGTTTCTGATTTCTGATCCTGAACCATTCCTCACCCTGGGAAATTCCTCCTACACTAATCAAAGTGCACCCTGGAGAGAATGTATAAACCCTAAGGAATGTCTGTCCTTGATTTTTGAGCCTGGACCATTCCCCACCCTGAGCCATTCTTCCTACACTAATCAAAGTGCACCCTGGAGAGAATGTATAAACCCTAAGGAATGAATGTCTGGACCATTTCCTTTGTTAACCACAAGAGGAAAAGATTGTCCTGTATCAACCTCCAAAATGGACCATTCCTCATGTTAACCACAATGAGAAATTGTTGTCTGGCGAGGCGGGCTAGTCTTCTTGAGTAAACCTCAAGAAGAGAGACTTCTCTATACCACTCCCCATGTTAACCACAATGGGAAGTCATTGTCTATGATACATTGACAATCTAGACCATTTCCCATGTTAAACACAATGGGAAATCGCTATCAATCAAAAATCTCAATCCACTTTCCAAACATGAAAGAATCTGTCCGAGCTAGACTATTTTTCAGTCACAGAATAAATGTTTTCAATAATATTTTCAGTGCTCCCTCCCAAACTGGAGAGTCATTTCTTCCCTTTCAACTAAGGGAGTTATTTCCACGATCCCCATCTTCTCTTGGAAATATGCAAACTTTATTCTGGATAGAGGTATTGTCAGGATATCTATTGTCTCCTCATCAGTGGGGATATACTCGAGCTTTACCTCTCCTTCCTGGAATTTATCTTGAATAAAGTAGTATTTTATCTCAATGTGTTTCGACCTTTCATGAAACAAGAGATGTTCTGATAATCTTATACAACTCTGATTATCACAATATATTATGGTCGATTCTAGAATCTGATCAAATAAATTGGAGATTAACTTCCTTAACCATATTTCTTTTGTGAATGCTTCACATGCTGCCATATACTCTGCTTCTGTTGTGCTGAGTGTGGCAGACTTTTGTTTTTTGCTGCCCCAAGATATCATAGCGGAGCCCAAGTTGAAACACATACCTGAAGTGCTCTTTATATCTTATGTACTTCCTTCCCAATCAGAGTCTGTGAATCCATGAAGTTGGATATCACTGGATGCAGTATATCTCAAGCCATAGTTTATTCTCCCATGAATATATCTTAATACATGATTTGTAGCTATCCAATTTTCATGTCTTGGTTCCACCTGGAACTGGCTTAGTGTATTTACGGCAAATAAAATGTCTGGTCAAGTATTTACCAAATACATCAATGACCCAATTAGTTGTCGATATAGAGATGGGTCTGTTGGATCAGAATCTGGATCTTTCACTTTTCTTATATCCCCATTCATAGGAGTGTCCATGGACTTACAATCCATCATTCCAAATTTCTGAAGGATCTTTATTGCGCACTTTCCTTGTCCAAGGAATACTTCACCATGCTTCTGCCATACTTCTAGTCCCAAGTAATAATGCATGAGACCTAGATATTTCATATCAAATTCAGAAGCTAATTCCTTCTTGCACTAG
>SNQJ01S0005797.1:20853-83559 GCA_010110895.2 Picea sitchensis | reverse complement strand
AAAAGAAGGCCGGATTTCAAGGGAGGATGAAGTCTTTTGGTGATGTGTTCTAAGTATCAACACCAAGCTCTACCTTGTACGAGGTCTTCTTCTCATTTAGATTTGAGAGTATGGCTTGATCTCCCTTTATGTGCCTAGAATCTCTGCTATCTATTATCCAGATGTCATCTTCAATCGTTCCAGTGAGTGTTGAGTAGTGTAGAAGACTTATTGTTTCACTCATGTCTTTGGTTGACTGGTAACTGGTCATACCTTGATCCAAAACTTCAACTTCCTCATTTTTGTCTTCTGAGAGAGACAAAAGGTGCATTGAGTTAGGGCGCATCTGAATATCTTCTTTTTGAGCAAGATGATCCATCACAAGGTGTCGGATCTGAGATTAGGGTTTCTACAATTGCTTCTGCTAGTAACCCTAGTAGCAGTGTCTTTCGAAGCTTCTCATGCTAGTAACCCTAGCGACAGTTCCTCAGTGAGCTCAATATCCTGGCGGCTATGTTTCCTTCTAGCGTTTAGACAAAATGAAGGAGGTGTGGGCCCATAACCTGCTAGACTATGAAATATTGTGCTCATTTTACCATTGACAATACCCTTGTCACCCAACCATAGGCCGAAGCCACTCTCCAAGAACCTTGACCTTGTTAGAGAAGAGAATCTTGGTAGAAATCCAATAGCCAAGAGAGGCTAATGCACCAAGCAATAAGTAACCAAGATGATCAGATAGTCCCACCCAAAAGTTGGTGCAGTACCTTCCCTGGGATTTTCGCACAATACTGCAACTTCACTGTGCAGAACTGGCTCTCTGCAACTACTGAGAAGTGTGTCAAATGAGAGACTGACACTCTGTATTTATAGTGGTTACGACAGACTTACTGGGGCCAAATTATCCTTCTGGGTACTAATTAATTCATATTAATTATATTTCTGCAGCTGACATCTTGTCTAGGGTTTCCTTCATTTCTTTGCTTCCTTCCAGAACATTATAATCTTTTCAAGGGTCACAATAGAGGTTCATACCTCCCGAAGCTACTATAATATCAACACCCTTGTGCAGAAGGTATAGCACTAGAAATGCTAAGGAAATGGCATAGAAGGTATAGAACTAGAACCAGAAGAGGGACATCAACCGAAAATTGCATCGGCGCGACCGTTCCCTTAGACTTGTCACTCTCCAAGAGAAGAGTGGGGTCGACCAAAGATTGCATCGGCACGACCACTTCTTCAACCATTGGTTGAATAGGACGCAAGAAAACAAGGTCAAGACATGCATCACCCCCAAAAATAGAAGTGATGTCGTCGAATATTTCATCGACACGACCACTGGTTGAACATGATGCGAGACAACAAGGTCAAGAGATGCATCACCCCTGAACATAGGAGAGGTGTTGGTCAAATATTTCATCAACATGACCATTGATTGAATGTGATGTGAGACAACAAGGTCAATGGATGCATAAACCCCTAAAGGAAGAGGGGTTTCAGCTGAAGATTGCATCGGCATGACTGTTGTATCAACCAAAGAAGGAATGGAGTGTGGGGAAACCACAGACGAATCAAAACCTGAAGGGACCTCAAGTGAGAACCATGCTTCCGGTATCCCGGTAGTAGCAGGACACAAATGAGTAAGGTGACTTCATTCACAAGTCCTGCAAAGGAATCTATACTTACGTCTGAAATGTCTAGGCTTCTCAATCGTATGAATTCCCCCAACATGACTTGCAATGGTTGGTGACAAATATCCAACATGACTAGCAGAGGTTGGTGATGTATGTGCAGTGTGACTAGCAGTGACGAGACTTGTTCCCCCAGCATGACTTGCAGCGGTTGGTTTCTGGTCTTTAACATGACTTGCAGAGGTCGTTGACCAATCTTCAACATGACTTGTAGAGTTTGGTGATATAATTCCAGGATGACCTACAATGACTGGACTTGTGGTGGTGGTGGGTTGCGGAATTTGAAATGAAGTTCCAAGGAAAGATTGGTTTTGAGAAATTGTAGGCCAGGAAGGATCTTGGTTTACACCCTGTCCCTATCCGGAAGGATAGTATCCTCCTCCATACTGATTCATAAAGGGTTGTAAGGGCATAGACACTGAAGTATATGTCTACAAAGAGACAAAAACATGATAAGGATTATTTGAGTGAGAATACATGTTGCCCCCATACGAAGGAACTTCGTGAAGGAGTTTTCCCATACTATAAAAATAACTACCCTCGGATGAAATACCAGAGGATAGATGCAGGTCATCCATGGGAAAAGTGTTCATAGGAACCAACATGGCAGAAGAAGGATAAGTGGATGGAGTGTAATAAGTAGAATGATTTCCTATTTGGGAACTTACTTCTCGCAAATTGGATTTGTAGGAAGGAATATTTCGACCTCATACCGTAAGAGTTGTTCGAGGGATATGACTCCCACCAAATGGAGAGGGATAATAAGGAGGCATCCTGCTGCCAGACCCAAAACCTGAATTCACATAAGGAGGTGAGACAGAGGATGGAAAGTGAGAAGACATGTCTAGCATACCATGAGAAAAATGATTAGAGACCCAAGGCATTGATTGAGTATCATAATTATGCACACCATTATGAAAAGTGGAAGGATTCANCACTATCCATGATAATGAAAAATCGGTATAGACTCCTAAGGCCAACTATTAATCAAAGAGAACACCAAAAGTCAAATGGCCAATATGCATGCAAATGGGGTAAAGTGGTTGAGTGGTCTCCCTCCCCAAAGAAGGTATGTATCACCCAAGAGGGGCCTGAGTCTCCCTGCCAAAGATAAGAGGTAGAAAAATCAGTTATAAGGGCCCTCGTGGGCTTAACAACCAGTCGGTTAGATCCCCCTGGAGATTTAATCCTCCATAAAGGTTGTGTGTTGTCCGTCCTTATCTAACCCAGGGTACCCTCAGAATAACCCCTGCAAGTAACCTATGAGACACCTAAGTCAAGCAACTAATAAACCACTTTATAATCGATGCACAAGAGAGGAGTCGTAAGTCAGGTCCATCGTCTGGTCACGGTAGCAAATCCCAAAACCTTGAAAGCATTGCCTCTCATAGAGGTAAGGGCACTAACAAGATCCCCATATACGAATAGATCCCCAGAAATATCTCTGATGCTAGGAAGCTATCAGGGGGATATCCCTTCAACCAACTTCGCATGACCTCATGATTAACTCCAGTGTGAGTGAAGCCTCCTGATCTTACCAATTATAAAATTGATTTCTCCATTCCCTGACTCAGACACATATGTTGACTTAATTGCCTTCGAGAAGTTTACTCACAAAATCCTATTCCAAGGCACTAAATCCTAGGCTAGTTTGTGAACCCTAGAAAATAAAATTGTTACTAATAAATTTAAATTATAGCATTGATTTTATGCCCTTGCTTAATTAAAAAGGTATGGTGTTGAAATTCGTGGTGTTATGACTCTGCAAGAAAAGTAAATATTAAAATAATGCAAAGTCCTAACTTTAACTTTTGATGAATGATATGCTTCTAAAAACCAGTGCAATTTTCAAATTCAACTCTGCAATTCAGAAGTAAAAATGCAATCTTTCTCTATATTCATTAAGCTAATGGTAAATATTCAAAAAGATAAAAATGCCAAGCAATGCAAAATGCCTATTCTTGTTTGTATTTTCAATATATCAAAACTGAAAATGCATGGACTGAAAAGTAACTTGATATATAACCCTACTGTGTATAAAAGAGATAACTCAAGTAGGATACCAAGCAACAAAACACCCAGCCCAATGTGCAAGGACAATAAAAAATGAAAAGATGAAGAGAAAGACTTTGCCCAGAAATTCAACCAAAAGAGGGTTTCATGTCATCCCACAAGAACTTAACAGACACTACAGAGACCCAAGAAGGCTCAACAAGCATCAAATACCACCCAGCAAACACCAGACTAGGAAAAAGGAAATGCAAAAAGATGTATGTGATTGTTTAGGCAAACCGGGCGTATACACACAACTTGCAGTGACACAGCCCGCGTGTATACGTGAATGTCAAGGAAAAAATCTCGTATATGCTTTAAAACAAGGCCATGCAAGGGATAAAGGTTGAAAAATCAGACCCAGAATGCACAGGAACTTACAAGAAATGAAATAAAAAGAACCACAATAGAAACGAGAGAAATCTAAGGAGAAAATTACTTCAAACCCTAATAAAGAAAATTCATCCCCAGTATGGTTTCCAATTCTGTTACGAGGAAAATCTCTCTATGGCTAGGGTAAACCACAACAGACAAATATGACTGCAGAAATCAACTCTATCCCAAAAACATGCTATATAAACCAATGTGAAAGCCTGATAATAAAGGGACCTACCTCGTCCAGATGTTTGATGATGTCCAACGTTGAGCACTTTGACCCAAAGATTTATACCTGCAACAAATTCTCAACAAACAAGCAGAGCAAGCATACAGTGATAATATAAAAGGTTAGCACATTAGATAGCATAATCCATTAATATACAAAAAAAAGTATGCCCATGGATAATAACTCATATATTTGCAAGATATCAATTGGACGAGAAGAGAGTACTTCTATTAATAAATGATCATTAGAAGTGAAAATATTACATACTTCCATGTCGACACATTTCAGAACCAAGAAACCAAGTTCCTTCCAGCTGGGCCTCGACCACTTCAGTCCTCCACCAAAGGAAAGATCATAGAAGAGAGACAATGAGGTTCTCCATCAATAAGGGAATAGCTTGGGGGTTGAACATTGTGGTCAGACTTAAAGGACAAAGGGATGTTGACTCAATATGAAGTAATACTTTCTCCAGAGTAACTTTGCTCTCAAAGTTGAATTCTTTCTTCTTTTCCATAGCTCAGAATTGGCATCTTTGTATCCTTCAAAATGCAACTAAAGGCCGAGTCAGAATGTTTCCAATATATGGAAGGCCAAGGATTAGAGATATCTTATCGTGACATGGAAATATGACATTTAATTTCAATTTTCTGGCACAAATATCAATGTACGCGGGTTTTAGTGGAGCAACCTGTGTATACGCTTGTTGTATAGTGTGCAAGATGCGCACAAGTGGAAAAATTTGAATTTGTATCTCTCAATTTTATCAACAGGGAAGATAAGTCTGCATAGGGAAATGGAATAAGGCCCTCTCTGCAAGATTTCATAGGGTGAGGCAAATCTTGCTCTAACAAAGAACCCACATACAGTTTGTTCCTGCCAAGGACAAGAAAATGTGGCACAATGCGCTACACATCTCTCCGTAGCACAACAGATCCCTAGAAGAATAAACTTAACAATGACATGTTTGCAGTATACCTAACAGAGATCCATAACATGTTATAACATACGTGGAGGATTCCCATGGAAACTGTCCAGGAGTTTACACAAATAGCAAACTTCCAGGCATCACTCCATAGTATGTGGATACATGAAAAGAAGGATCCATCCAAGGAGTGGTTGCAGATGAAGTGTTGCATGAAGAAACATGACATCTACATGGAGGTCCAATAGTGGCATGAGGAGTGGAAAGTACCATAGATTCCAAGAACAACATGAACAGTAAAAACCGAGATGTAGGGTAGAACAGTGCCCGCACAACAAATAGGCAGGAATGGCACTAGCCAGAAAAACAAGAAAACAACAGGTACAGTGGGGGAAATAATCCTAATTCAAAAGAAAATAAGGACACAAAATAATTCATAGCATGGTCCTACACAGGGTCCACTGAGCATAGAGCAGGCACCAAGAGGACCGAAAGGACATGTGAGCGCATAAGAAATAAAAACGAAGGCACAAAAAATGTCCATGGAATAAGGAGAAGGGTAGGATACAAGCATGGATACACAGATGCCAGAAGCATCTGATCCATTAGAGGCACAAAGGAAAATAATAAGAGAGCAAGGAAGTAGCTTCAGGAAGAAGGCCAAGGCCCACAACAAACCAATGGAAACATCATTGACAGCAGATGATGTGGAGTTGATAGCCACGATAGTAGAATATCGAATATCATAGGTGTGGGAGAACATAAAAAATCATAGGGCTTCAATTTTGGAGCAAATACAAGAAGTGAAAATCACGTTAGAGCAGTTGAGGATCAGAGCAGAACAACAACAACATAAGACAACAACACCAGCTAAAGAAGGGGCACTAGTTGGAGAGACGGTGTGAATCACAATGGAGGGAAGCATAAATTTTATCATCACTCCTAAGATGTTGTTTATGGGTGAGGAGACAACATAGAGGGCCTTGAAAGACATTGATATATTGGACTTGGCATTGTTTGATATTCCAACTAAAGAGTTGTATAAATTACAAGTGACCGCTACGCAGGAGATTCAGTCCAGAGCAAGGTCTGATGCGATGACCTTACAATTGGTGCAGGAAGACAACACCTCACCAAAGGAGGAACTTAGCCAGGAAGGGAAGGAGAAAACGATGGCGCACCAAAAGGTGGAAGATATGGAGAACCAAATTCAAGAAGTATTGTTATCACTGAAATTTCGTCCGCAAATGGTTACAGGAATACAACATCTCCAAACACCTATTAGTTCACCTGCAGCCGCAAATGGTCAAACAATTGACATGCTGATGCAGGAGCATCGTAAGCACACCATCAAAGCAAGTGCAAAGACAAAGACAGCTGGATATGCACCAACACACATTTTGAAAATGTTTTACATTTAAATGAAGAGACATTAATGTAATAGTTGGGAGACATATTTACATTTATGTTTTGGAGATTGTAAGCAGATCTTGAGCATTGTGCTCATCTGTCGAATATGGAGGAATTTATTTGTATTGAATGTAAAGTAGGTAGCTTATAATTCTGATTAGATAGCTTAGAGTTGTAGGAGGGAAAACTCGTGAAAGACACCCTCTCTTGTATCATTGTAGGATATTTAGAATTTTTGTAAGCGGTAGAGATGTAGAGAGTAAGAACACAGAGGAGAACCCATGTACAAGAACACTTGAGTTAATATATGAAAGATTTGACTCAATTTTATGGCGTTATTATGCTTACTGTTTACATCTGTTGAATGGTATGTATACAGTTGCTTACATTCTCTATTTATGCATTTGTTTCAATGCTGCTTTGTGTGTATGATTCCATGTTAAAGGTATGAATTTTGAGAGAAGGGAAGAAAGAGTTTCAATTGTTTCTCTTCCTGAGAATTCTGCAAGGAGTGCAGTGAACATCTGCAAGGTGTGCGTTGACGGAGTTCTGAGTTTTATCTCAGGAAACTCAGGATGGATATCGTTGTTCTCATACTGGTAGAAGTGCATGATAGCACAAAGCCGTGCAAGGTGTGTGTAGGTCGGTCAAAACCTTAGACCTTATTAACCAAGGGGAAGGTTGAAGGACTGTTGTTGCAAGGAGTGCATAGAGTCGAAGGGTCAAATAACTAGAGATTATTTGTAAATGTCGCAAGGTGTGCATGTAGGGATTCCTTAAATTCCATGATTTTTGGGAGAATCAAGCTCATAAGGGATAGAACCTTTGAAGTGTTCAAAGGGAGATGAAGGTCGAGGTCACCCATAAGAGGGAAGGTTCAGAAGGGTTGACACCAGAGTGTTTGGCGAAGGAGTTTTGAAAACGGAAAGGACGGTGAAACGCTTCCAGGGGAAGTGTCGATCTATTGTGGGCCATTGGATATAGTTAACCAGCAAGGGAGATAAGGCCAAGAGTTGTTCAATGTTAGAATCTCAAGAGGAATAGCGGTCGTTGGATTCGGATCAACGGGAACTATTGATATCGCGCACGAATTTTATGTTTCAGAATTAAGGAAGTGGAGCTCAGATCGTAGGGGAGCTCAGAGTCATTGATCTGTGGAAGGGAGTTATCACGGTTTCAGAAGTCGGTGAAAGGAGTTACTGCATTGCAAAACGCCGATAAGAGAAATCCTGAGGTACCAAATTTTTTGGGGCCCAGTTCATAGTTGGAGGTCACATCAAGAAAATTCAAAGGGAGGAGTTAGAGACCCATTATCCTTTTCGGGGTTTCGGGATCGCGAATTTGCGAAACCCAAAGTATCCTTTCGGGTGAAGGTTGTGGTAATATCAGTGATCACAAGGGAGAGAGTTGGTGCTTAGTGCTTGTTTTCACATGCGTAACTCATAAGGACCTGTGGATGCACACCAGTGTGTGTTAGAGATTTCTACGGGAAATCAAAGAGTCAATTCGACTCAAGGGGAAGATAAGGAACGATCCTAAGACCGGGAGGTCACGCAGAACCTCCTGAGGCAGGGGATGCTGCGTCCAAGTGGTATCAACGCATAACCTACAATTTCTTTTTGTTTTCTGTGGGGAACAGATTGAAACAATGCTGCCAAGAAGAAGAGAAAGAGCTATTCCCAATCCAACTATGGAAATGGATATGAGAGAACTCTATGCTCGATTGGATGTTAAGGAAACAACATAGAGATGGACAGTCGATGTTGGATATGTCAACGAATATGAAAGAGAAGATGAGGCTGGAGCTGAGGAAGAAGTCGCAGCCGAGGACGCTGCAGAAGAACGTCTATTCAGAGTTGTTGCAAGAATCAGAGCCAGAGCAAGGATGAACATTCCGATGTATGAGGGAAAATTAGACGTTGAAGAGATGCTAGATTGGTTTAGAGATCTGGATAAATACTTCGACTATGAGGATGTAGAGGAAGATAAGAAAGTCAAACATGTTGTCACTAGACTAAAAAGACATGCAACATTGTGGTGGGATGAACTGGAGGATGACAGGCATTGCAAAGGAAAGCAAGGAATTAAAAGATGGGATAGGATGGTTGCAAAAATGAAAGCCAAGTTTATACCCAGAGACTACCAGATTAATCTGTTTCGAAGAATGCAGAACTTGAGACAGAAAGGGATGACAGTGAAATAATACACTGGGAATTTTACAGGCTTAACATCAGGGCTGGTCATCATGAAAGTGATGATGAAAATATTGCTAGATATATGAATGGTATGAGATATGACATTCAGTATGAGATGAGCATGATGACAATAAGGAATTACAAAGATGCTTATCAAATGGCCTTGAAGGATGAAGAAAAATTATCCTGAAAGCAAGGTCAAAGAGGTCGAGGTCGAAGTCAGAGCAGAGGCAAAGAAATTGCCCAGGACAGAACTAAGAAGCCGAAGGAAGAAGAAAGGAAACATCATACTCACCCTGAAAGAGAAGGAAGTTCACAGGGGGTACAGTATGTCGACATAAACACTTTTCTGCGAGCCAGAGGAAGAGGAAGAGGCAGAGGAGGTGAGATAAAATGTTTTGTCTGTGGAAATATCGGACATAAATCTTTTGAATGTTCTGATAGAAAAAGGGATGGAGGCAAATCTCACATTTCTAAAGAGCAAAGGAAAAATGTTGAAGAAGAAGATGCAGAAGGCGGAAGGTCATTAATGATGAGTAAAATTTTCTTGAAGCCAGAGAAGGAGGTGGAAAATCTAGTCCAGAGGAACAGTTTATTTCGAACTGCTTGCAAGACCAAGGATAGGGTATGCAAGGTAATAGTGGACAATGGGAGCACAGATAATCTAGTATCCACAGAAATGGTGGAGAAGCTGGAATTGGAGACTGTTTCACATATGAGCCCATACAAAGTCTCGTGGTTACAAAAAGGACATCGGGTAACTATCACTAAACAATGTCTAGTTGAATTTAAGATAGGGGGATATAATGATGATATCCCATGTGATGTTATTCCCATGGATGTCTTTCATATTTTGTTGGGGAGACTGTGGAAATATAACAGAAATGTTGTTCATGATGGGAGAAATAACACTTACACCTTGGAGAAGAATGGTAGAATGCATATGTTGCTTCCGATTAAAGACGAGGAGGTGAAAATGGAGGTGAACAATACCATACTTCTCATGAGTGGGAAGGAGCTTATTGAGGAAGTCAAGAAAGAAGAGGACATGCAGTTTGCGGTGGTAAGAAAACCTAGAGTCATCTTGACCAACACCAATATAAATGATCTACCTGAGGAAATTCAGGAACTTCTAGAGGAATTTGTTGATATAGTTGTGGACAAATTACCTTGTTCATTGTCACCCATCAGGAGCATAAGTCATCACATTGATATTATACCTAGAGCAAGTTTACCAAACAAGGCAGCGTACAGATTGATGTTGTAGGAGAATGAAGAAGTCAAAAGACAAGTCCAGGATTTGATGGACAAAGGGATAGTTAGAGAAAGCTTGAGTCCATGCACTGTACCTACAATGTTAAGTCCAAATAAATATGGTGGATGGAGAATGTGTATTGAATCAATGGCCATAAAAAAAATCACCATCAGGTATAGATTTATTTTACCTAGGATGGATGACTTGATGGATTGCTTGAGTGGAGCAAAGTGTTTTTCAAAAATTGATTTGAAAAGTGGGTATCATCAGATTAGAATGAGGGAAGGTGATGAATGGGAGACAACGTTCAAAACAAATGAAGGACTGTATGAATGGCTTGTCATGTCTTTTGGTTTGACAAATGCACCCAGTACTTTTATGAGGCTGATGAACGAAGTCTTGAAAGATTTCATAGGAAAGTTTGTAATCATATATCTTGATGATATATTGATATTTAGTAAGACTGAAGGGGAACATCTAGAGCATCTAGATGCAGTAATGAGGAGGTTACGGCAAGAGAAATTGCTGACAAATTTAAAGAAGTCGTCTTTCATGAAGAAATAACTCATTTATTTGGGTTTTGTAATCCCTTCAAATGAGTTGAAAATGGATCCTCAGAAGACAAAAACAATCAGGGATTGGCCATCGCCAAAGAGTATCTTTGAAGTTCGAAGCTTCCATGGATTGGCTAGTTTTTACATAAAATTCATCAGGAATTTCAGTGGAATATGTGCACCGATGATGGACACAATCAAGAAAAGACACAAATATTTTCATTGGACAGAGGAAACAGAGAACAATTTCAAGCTGCTGAAAGAGAAGATAATTGGACAACCAGTTTTGGTTCTACCAGATTTCAGCAAGACATTTCAAGTGATATGTGACGCAAGAGGATTTGCGATTGGATCATTCTTAAGAAAAGACAACAAGCTAATTGCATACCTTAGTGAAAAAATGAATGAGGCTAAGCTAAAATACTCAACGTATGACAAGGAATTTTATGCAGTCATATAGGCATTGAAGAAATGGAGACAATACTTGGTTCTGAAAGAGTTTGTCTTGTATAGTGATAACCATGCATTACAATTCATAACTCGATAGGAAAAATTGAACTAGAAGCATGCAAAACGGGTTGAATACATGCATAATTTTACTTTTGTTATAAATCATATTTCTGGAACTGCTAACAAAGTTGTTGATGCTTTGAGCAGGAAATGTTTGATTCTGTAGGAGTTCAGAGTAAAGACCTTAGGTTTCGATAACCTCAAAAATATGTACAGGGATGATTCAGATTTTAAGGATGCTTATGAAGCATGTGAGAATCCATTTCTCAGAGATAGAAGCCAATGGAATGAATACTTGATCCAATATGGACTATTGTTCAGGGGAAACCATTTGTGTATGTAGAAATGCTCTATGAGAGAGAACCTCTTGAAGGAAAATCATAGTGGAGGATTGGCTGGACATTTCGGCCATGAAAATACATTCACACAATTGAATGGCTCATATTATTAGTCGGGGATGAGAACAAATGTCAAGAAGTTCGTGAATAGGTGCAAAATTTGCCAGCACGTGAAGGGAAAGAGACATAATACAGGGTTATATCAACCGTTTCCAGTACCAGAGAGGCCATGGGATGCGATAAGTATGGATTTTGTCTTATGAATGCCAAGGATTCAAGGAGGGTGTGATTCAATCTTTGTGGTAGTCTATAGATTTTCTAAAATGGCACATTTCATACCATGTCAGAAAACCAGTGATGCAACTCACATTGCAATTTTGTTTTTCAAAGAAGTTGTTAGACTTCATGGCTTACCCAAGAGTATTGTATCGGATAGGGATACCAAATTTGTTGGTCATTTCTGGAAAACCCTATGGAAGAAGCTGGGGACTAATTTATTTTTTAGCTTAGCATATCATCCTCGGACGGATGGTAGACTGAGGTAGTAAACAGAAGATTCGGATATTTATTAAGTAGTTTGGTGGTTGAACATCACAGTCAGTGGGATCAGATTCTGCCACAAGTAGAATTTTCATATAATGATTCACCAAACCAGAGCATAGGACAAAGCCCATTCTAGATCATGTATGGAATGTAGCCGAGAGGAGTATCTGATTTGAGGAACTTAGAGAAGAGTGAATTCAAAAGTGCTAGTGCAAATGATTTTGCAGTGGGAATACAAGAACTCCACAACAAGATTAAGGAGCGATTGCAAAATTCCAACCAGGAATATAAGCACATAGCATATCAGCACAGAAGAGAAATTCAGTTTGAAGTAGGTGATTTGGTTTTATCACATCTCAGAAAAGAAAGCTACCCAAGAGGAATGTATAATAAGCTGAAGATGAAGAAAATTGGACCGTGTAAGATCATAAGAAAGTTTGAAGCAAACGCTTATGAGATTGAATTACCAGATGGGGTAGGAATATCACCCATCTTCAACATAGCTGATCTGTATCCTTATAGAACTGATGAAACAGAGAGATCTAAGGATCAGAAGGAAGTCCAATGGGTTAAACAGATGCCTATAGTTGAAAATCCACAGATGGAAAAGATCGTTGATCAGAGAGTTGGGAAGATGACCCGGAGGAAAACATACTTTGAATATCTGATGAAATGGAAAGGACACCTGATTGAAGATCCCGGTTGGGAAAGCGAAGAAAATATCCAAAGGCATGGACAGATGGTGCAGGAGCTCATGAACAGGAGTTCATGAATTTTTCAGTCAAGGGAGTATGATGCAGGAGCATCATAAGGACGCCAGCAAAGAAAGCGTAAAGACAAAGACAGATGGATATGCACCAATGCACATTTTGAAAATGTTTTAAATTTAAATGAAGAGACGTTAATGTAATAGCTGGGAGACGTATTTACATTTATGTTTTGGAGATTGTAAATAGATATTGAGCGTTGCTCTCATCTGTCAGATATGGAGGAAATTATTTGTATTGAATGCAAAGTAGGTAGCTTTTAATTCTAATTAGATAGCTTAGAGATGTAGGAGGGAAAACTCGTGAAAGACACCCTCACTTGTATCATTGTAGGATATTCATAATTTATGTAAGCAGTAGAGATGTAGAGAGTAAGAACACAGAGGAGAACCCATATACAGGAACACTTGAGTTAATATATGAAAGCTTTGACTCAATTTTATGGCGTTATTATGCTTACTGTTTACATCTGTTGAATGGTATGTATACAATTGCTTACATTATTTGTTTATGCATTTGTTTCAATGTTGCTTTGTGTGTATTATTCCATGTTAAAGGTATGAAGTCTGAGAGAAGGGAAGAATGAGTTTCAATTGTTTATCTTCCTAAGAATTCTTGCAAGGAGTGCAGTGAACGTCCGCAAGGTGTGCGTTGACAGAGTTTTGAGTTTTATCTCAGGAAACTTAGGAGGGATATCATTGTTATCATACTAGTAGAAGTATAGGATAGCACAGAGCTGTGAAAGGTGTATGAAAGATGGTCAAAACCTTAGACCTTATTAACCAAGGGGAAGGTTGAAGGACTGTTGTTGCAAGGAGTGCATAGAGTCGAAGGGTCAAATAACTAGAGGTTATTTGAAAATGCCGCAAGGTGTGTGCACAAGGATTCCTTAAAGTCCGTGATTTCTAGGAGAATCAAGCTCAGAAGGAATAGAACCTTTGAAGTGTTCAAAGGGAGACGAAGGTCAAGGTCACCCGTAAAAGGGAAGGTTCAGAAGGGTTGACACCAGAGTGTTTGGCGAAGGAGTTTTGAAAATAGAAAGGACAGTGGAAAAGATTCCAGGGGAAGTGTCAATCTACTATGGGCCATTGGATCTAGTTAACCAACAAGGGAGATAAGGCCGAGAGTTGTTCAGTGTTATAATATCAAGAGGAATAGCGACCATTGGATTCGGATCAATAGGAACCATTGATCTCGTGCACGAATTTCGTGTTTCGGAATTTGGGAAGTGGAGAAGGATGTGACTCGGAGTTGAGAGTCATGAAATCCCGATTCGTGAAGTCCCGATAGAACCAAGACCATCAGATCGCAGGGGAGCTCATAGCCGTTGATCTATGGCAGGGGGTTGTCGCAGTTTCGGAAGTCAGAGAAAGGATTTACTACATCGCAAAATGTCGATAACAAAAATCCAAAGGCCCAGTTCATAGTTGGAGGTCACATCAGGAAAAGTCAAAGGGAGAAGTCAGAGACCCGTTAGCCTTTTTAGGGTTTCGGGGTTTGAAGAGACAGGAGGACTCACATCTAGGATTGCGAAGTTGCGAAACCTAAAGTACCCTTTCAGGTGAAGTTTGTGGTCATATAAATGATCATGAGGGAGAGATTTGGCTCTTAGTTCTTGTTTTCACAGACGTAACTCATAAGGACCTATCGATGCACACCAATGCGTGTTAGAGATTTAAGCGGGAAATCAAAGAGTCAATTCGACTCAAGGGGAAGAAAAGGAACAATCCTAAGAACAAGAGGTCACGTAGAACCTTCTGAGGAGGGGGTGTTGCATCACATGCGCTGAAACACTAAAGGAAGTGCATGCACGTGCACAGGCCAAAAAAGCCAAAAAAGCGAGCATGCGCCCGATGCGCGAATGTGTATGAGAAACGCTGCTCACACCTATGAATGAAGAATTTATGGTTCTTATCATCCCCTCAACCACTTCTGGACCAGCTCCCAACTTGATTTGACCCTCAAATCTGAGATGAATCCGAATGGGGGGTTGTTCAAATACCTAAGGGTGCCCTAAAGGGCCCCTTGCTCACACTAAAGACCGGTTGGATATTGTCTCAAAGACTTGCTATAAAAAGAGGCCATGGGTGCACTAAGAATTCAAGAATGTCATTGTATTGTTATTCTTCCTATATTCTCCTTCAATAAATCTCTTTTCTTCTTGGAGCATACTAGCAACATCTCATTAAGCTATTCACCGCACCTCTTGAGGGAATAAGCTTGGATTTATTGACCATTTTCTTTCTAGTTTTCCATTTGTAAGAAGAGCTCTCACATAGGGGACTCAAGAGACCTCCCAAGGAGGAAGAGGGGATCTATAAGTCCCCCTTTCTCTATGGTGTTTTCCCACTAATATACTTCTCCATTGGTGGCATGATTATTGGTCATTTGTTTGATTAATTTTGGTTCTAATTTCCTCATGCATTTTAGTTTTATTTCTTTAGTTGTTGTTATCTTAGTTGTTTGTTTATTTCATGTGATTGAATATTTTGATTCATACACTAACCTTTTTCTTGTCTAGTAGGCCCAACTAGACTTGCAAGTGCCCCTCCTTTCCTCATTCAAGTGACGAAAAGGACACAACAGATTCACGACCATACTGGGGACAAGGTATCAATTTCCTCTGTATTTGGGTTTTTTGAGAACTTATTTTTGACCCATTTGCCTTGCAGGGATCATAATCGGCCTAGCCTTACCTACAAAGATATGATTTTGGAGATGGAGGAGGATAATTCCACTTAAAATCCCCCCCTCACGCGTATCAGAACGTGTGCGGGTGTTCCATCCCATAGACGTGCATTATGAGCATTGTGTGCCAAACACACTTTGTTTCTCTATGCATTATGTGCACCTTGCATGAAAAGGTATGCAGTTCTCTATTCATTGTGCTCCCACTGCACCTATGTCTGAACTATAACCCGCGCACCTATCCAAAATTCCAACATTGTAAGAGTTTTTGTGATGTTTTGAAGGTCCCTAGCCTTCAAAAGTTTCCTTTTATGCAATATTGTAAATGCACCACACTTAGATTCCCTCTCCACTTGAAGGGTTAGTCAAAACATAGGCACTTAGGGGGTTAAAAAGAACCATATTTATCCTCTTTTTCTTTTAGTTGCCACATGGATGGCTTGTTTTGATTGTAAAAGTTAAGTTGAGATCTTTTTCTATCACATATAAAAACACTTGAATTGGGACCAGAAATCAAAATTCAATCATTGAGTATGCTCTTCTCTCGCACCATAGAGCGATCTTGAGAATCAGAAAAGTGATTGAGGGGACATTTCATCACCCTTAAAATCTTTAGGAGAGGACAAAGGCCCCCTAGGTCTCCTCTTAGTTTCTTTTCAAACATCTTAAATTTGTAAGGGCCCATACATGCCCCCATGTTGCAAAGTTAGGATAGTTTTGAAACTACTTTCTTAGTTTACATCACTAGGGGAGCTTAAAGATTACAGTAATGGGCCCATACATGCCCACATGCTTGCAATATAGGATAGTTTTGTGGATATTTCTTAGATTAAATAACATTAGGGAGTTTAAAGGATTGGTAAGGACCCATATGTTCACATGCTAGTTCTTTAGGGACTTTAAAATTCCACAAGATTTTACCAATGACATCTAGTAAGATAGGTAATCAAGATTTGTAAGGACCACAGGAAGTCCACATGTTGCAAGATTACACCTAACTTATTAAAACTTGGCACACTTGTTCACTTTATCACACAGAAATTCACTACTCACTCACATAATTTTATCTCGAATTGTGGAGGTTGAAGTAGGTTTACTCCAAAGGGATTATGAAATCTCCCACTATTCATTGAAGGAATTATCCACACCCACTTCATTCAAATGAGATTGGTTCACACCCCCAATCTCTCAAACAAACACATCTAAAAATTTTCTAAAAACTCACTAAGTTTTCCTCCACATGAGGTGCCAAAAGAAATTTTTAGTCTAGGTAGGATCTCGGGGGTAGGCATCCAAATAACCCCCCATTATCTGGTTCTCACATCTTTGAACATTATAAGTTGAAAAATAGGGAACTTTTAAATCCTCCAAGTCAAGTGTTCCTAACACCATAAGGTAGGGAGATACCCGTGAAGGGTCAAAGGCCAAGGTCCAGTTGTTTTGTGCGTCCCCCCTTGAGGCACCCAACTCTTGGAAGGGATCCAACATGTGACCCATTTCTGAGGTCTAAAATCTAAATGCCTCACTTTGACCGAGGTACCTAGTGGCAAAATTTTAGGACATCTACCCAGGTGGAAATTGTGGGTTGCAATTGCACCTTGATCAGTTTTTGTGGGACTATTGGGAAATATCTCCAGTTCTTTCAGGATATGCACCCTCTACCCCTCATTATAACTGATTGTGTCATCCTTCACTAGTTCCTCTTCCAGTGGATCCAGATGCCACTGTTGAGTGCTATTGGAAGGTCCAATGCTATTTGAGAGGAAAGACATTACATCTTTTTAGGACACGAGCATTTTTTTTCTTTGTTCTCCCACGCGAACAAAATCCACCTACCCACATGTATTCTTATTTCCAATTGATATATGTATGATGCTCATTTGATTACATGTGATTTTGAGATATATTTTGAAGGTCGAAATTATACAAGTCTCTTGTTCATTTATTGCTCTCATCACCATTTTCACACATTCACTTTGCTAGTCGAACATCGTAGGGGACCCACAGAATCCACGTCGATCCATATGCTTGAAAAATATCCCTCCTATCCTAGGAGGAGTTCCTAGTCTCACCAACTCATCGACTCAACCATCTCACACCCCTGTGAGCACTACTATTTTGGGATCAACTTTTCTTGGTTCCACTTTAATTGGGTCCAATTCCCAAGGCCAATGATCCACTCGCTCTCCTTTACAAGGAAGTGGGGGGGGGGAATTTTTCTCAAGGGGGAAGTAAAACCCCACCCAATCCCCCTCAAGGGTCAGGTACACAACCTTCTTATACCATGGCTAGAACTAACCCTCCACCGCTACTCCACATGTCATATTTGGCCTCCCTCAACATACCTTATTTGAGTAAACTCACAAGTGACCCTATATTGCATGAACCCACATGGCCCGCTATGCCTACCAAACTACCTTCAGACATTCCCAAGTTTGAAGGAAAGGCAGGAGAATATCCCACCAACCATATCTTGACCTTCCACTTATGGTTCTATTCAAACAAAATCAACATCATGGATGACTCCATCTATTTAAGGTTATTCCAACACACACTCATTGGTCCATCAACCAAATGGTATGTAGATGAAAAATTAGGGTCCCATGTGACTTTTGAATCATTGGCCAAAACATTTTTTACCTTCTTTCAACTACTAGTTCATCACGACAATGTTCTAGAACTTCTCTCTGAGTTTAAACAAACCTCAGCCACACATATCGTTGACCACATTCATGAATGGCATCGACGACGTAGTTTATGCAAAGCAGAAACCACCAAAGAACAATGCCTCGATTGGTTTCTTAGATCACTTGTCTCTCTCCTTGCCAAAGATGTGGCCTCCACCTTCCCCCAAAATGAAGAGGAATCCATCAGAAAGTATCAACAATACAAACTCATTTATGCTCAGTTAGGTTACTTATACACAGTACTACCTGATGCCTCGAGACCCGTACCATTCGGCCAGGACAAACCTGGGATGTCTCACTTGGTGGATGGATTGATTGGTACCAAAACACACCACAATCCTTACATCCAACCACCACCTATGTACAGTACACCCCAATATCTGCCGATGTATGGAGGTCCATATTACTACCCTCCTCCCCCTTACCAACATCCATATCCTGTGGCCCTCCCTCCTCCACCCATGACTGGACCCTCGCTAACACCCATAATGCGCTTGATGTCTCAACCAAGTTCAGGTACCCCTTTTACCTCAGCTTATAACTTGGGCACTAGTGAAATCTCTACACCTTCTTATGCACCCTATAGATCATTGCCACAAAATAATCCATACTTTCCATTCCCTGGTCTTACACATCCAATTTCTCTTCCACAAGGACAACAACATGCTAGGGTTAACTTTTTTCAACCCTCTCCCATTCAGAAATTTCAAAATTTTGAAAAACTGAATACATAAAATATGGCCCATCAGCCAAATAATGCCAAAAATAAATGAAAAAACCAAAACAATAATAACCCAGGACCAGGGGGAAATAACCCCCAACAAAGACAACCTGTTGGGGGCAACCAGAACCAGGGTAACTAGAACCCCCAAGGGAGAAATAACAACAAACACAAATGGAGGAACAACAACAAAAACCTTTGGACTAACTTCCCTTGTGCTTTTTGCGGTGAGCGTGGTCATTATACTCACCATTTCCCCCAAATTGCTGACTTCAAATGGATGAAAGATTCCACAAATGTGCCACATCCTCTAGCATTGCCTACCCCTCAGCAGGACCCACAACAATATTTGCAACAACCACCCCTAACTATTTTGCAAAACCCTATTCCACAACAAGGTGTGATGAATACCCAGCATGAGATGCATCCTTCCCCACCACATATGGGACAATATCAAAACCTTGGGAATCCAACGGATCACAATATCCTCCTCACTAGCGAAGAATAAATTCTACCTCAAACACACAGTCTTCAATACAGCACACCCCCTGAATATACTCCCACCATTTCAGAAGCAGCTCCATCTATATCCATATAACCCTTGATGATTCCATGCCCTAACACTGAACCCCCCATTCGTATTCCTAGCATCCCATTACGATGGAATGTCAACAACCCTCAGGCTAGGGCAGCACACAACTCCAGTCTTCTCGATGACTTGGTGCAATCCCCTACATCCATGTCATTTTTGGAGGTCCTCCAAACCTATCCCACTCAACATAAATCCTTTCTTTTCACCTTGGGAGCAGTCGACCATGTTGATACTAGACTCATCACATTTGATCTAGATTGTGGGGAACCTCATCTCCCTGCTTTGGTAGCTTTTCAGACACTAGTCAAAATTTGGAAAATCATAGTTCATCGATGTATCATTGATGAAGGTGCATACACATGCATCATGTCCAAAAATGTATGGCAGAAAATTGGCTCCCCTGAGCTAATACCATCCGCCATCACCTTAAGATCTTATGATGGACAACCATCCTCTCCTCAAGGGCTCTTCCAAAATTTCCCCGTTGAAGTCGGGGGAAAAACTATCATTATCGACATGGAGGTTATCGATGCCCTGCTTGATTACAACATCTTGTTTGGATGTAGCTACATGTAGTCTATGAAGGCAGTAGCCTCTCCTGTGTTTCGAACAATGATGCTCCCCTACAATGGGAAAATCATCACCATTGACCAAGTTTCACATTACGAGCCTAACCACTCCTCCATCATAGATAAAATCCTACCTCTTGTCCACACTAGTTCTGACGCATACCCACTCATGTATATGGGCCCCATAATTTTCAAAGACCCATCTTTGCTGGGGGCATACCATGGAGCACCACTGCTCATCCACCCCTCAACACAAGTGTATGTCATATCTTCCAACAGAACTGAAAATGGAGATACCATTCCTGCCACATAGGCTTCTCCACTCCCTGGCGTCCCACTAGTGGAAGAAACCCTACCTCATGAATTCCATGAGAACCCTATGAAACCACTTATCCCCGATTTCACCCTCCCCCAGGGTCAAATCTCGGTTTGGGAGACAATCCCCCAAGCCATTACTCAAATTCCCTTCTTCTACCTCCCACCAGGAGTACAAGATTTCTAGGTATCCGCAATGCTTACCCTTCCCAACATGATGATCACCATTTCGGTATGGTATCTACACCCACCAATGATGGTTCCTCAAACATTCCTCCCTCCCCAAACAGAGGGAATCCCGATGCATATTCCAGTCCTAACTCCAAATGCACCACCCTAACCCCCACTTTCTAGCACCACCGTTACAGCTGTTGGAAGACAGAAGAAGAAATATCCCACTGCTCTCACATTATTTTTTTCACCCTTATGACCATTAATGATGTAAACCTATTTGTTTCCTTCAGAGGGGTCAGTGGCCTAAATTCCTGAAGAAAAAAGGGATAATAACTTTCCCTCATAGAAGAAGTTGGATTTTCCTTTGTAAAAACCCCATTAAGGAGGATTTCTACAGGTTGCTATATACACAGGGTGCAGAAATGCCTGATTTCCGCAGGTTTCACTATATCTAGGTTGTGGAATTTCTGCAGGATGCACTATATCTAGGGTGAGGCGGCCTTCGTACGTGAAAAAAATGAGCATATTCTTGAATTACACCACTCGCACACATGGTTTCCTTCGCTTACTACATCATGATATCCCATTCTGATGGGACGAACATGCCCAAACAACTTTTAATGATTTAAAACTGGCGCTCTCCAACACCCCTTTGGTTAGTCCTCCCGACTATGATCGCGATTACATCCTCTACTTTTCAGGCTCAACTATCTCATTAGTGGGAGTTCTCATTCAAATAGGGGATGATGGCCGCAAGCATGTTATTTGCTACATCAGTAAAAAAACATTCAGAACCACCCATGAAGTATAATCATGAGGATAAAATCACCCTCGCAGTTGTCCTTGCATTCTAGAAACTGTGTCATTATATCTTGCTTCGCACTACCAAAGTTGTGGCAGATTCCAACCCCATGTAGTACTTGCTTAGTCGATGAAAAATTAGTGGTAAATTTGCACGGTGGATCGTCATCTTGGAATATGACCTAGAGTTTTCAACTCCAAAAAGAAAGAAAGCACTTGTCCTCACCGAACTCATCACAACTTTTCCCTCAAACACTACAAGTTCACCCTTCAATACGGATTTCCCTTATGAACACCTCTTCTACATCCCAACGAATGACCCTTGGTATGTCAACCTACTCGTCTACCTTCAGACAAAAAAGTTTGAAGCTTATATATCTTGATATGATCATCAGTGTATTCTCAATCAGGCCCCTCCATACCTCCTCATTGACACCATACTACATTGATGTTTGACCATCTACGAAGCATACAAAGTCTTGAATGATTTCCAAAACGACGCCTGCGATGGCCACCACTCAGGGATGTCCATGGCCCAAAAAATTATTTGAGCCGGATACTTCTGGCCCACATTTTTTCATGACTACATCCATGTTGTTAAATGATGTGACAAATGCCAGATTTATGCAAACAAAGCATGAGCACCACTTTCTCTTCTAAATCCAGTTACCACTGTTGGCCCCTTCTGCAAATGGGGCATTGACTTCATGACTTGCAATCTTCCATCTAGCAATGGACACAAGTACATCATCATGGCAATAGATTACTTTAAAAAATGGGCCGAAGCCATGCCTACCTTCAACAATACTGTTGACACCACAACACATTTGTACTTCAATCACGTCATTACCCGCTTCGAAGTCCCACTACAGTTAGTCTCTGATCACATTAAACACTTTGAGAATGAGATCTTTGTCAAAATATCCTCAATATTAGTCTTCTCCCATGAGTTCACCTTCCCATAATACCCTCAGTCCAATGGACAGGTTGAGGCTATTAACAAAGTCCTCAAAACCATGTTACAATGCACTGTCAACAAACATAAGACCAACTGGCATCATATGTTGTTCTCAACATTATGGGCTTATCTCACGACAGTCAAAACTTCCATCGGTTTTACACCATTCCATCTCGTCCATGGGATTGAAGCCACCCTCCCCATCGAGTGCGAAATCACCACCTTACGCGCCACCATCGAGCTATTACCTGACACTGCTCCAATGGAGCAACGCTTGCTGAACTTAGAGTCGTTGGATAACGATCATTGATCTTCATTACAGAACAATGAGGCAGCTAAAAAATGGCCTAAATCCACCTTTGACCACCATATCAACCTTCACTCATTCAACAAAGGAGATCTCGTCCTAGCCTACGATATCACTCATGATACTTTTGGCCATGGGAAATTTGAGTCATTATGGCATGGACCCTACATCGTCCAAAACTACCTCACTAAAGGTGAATACATCCTGGCCTCTCTAGAAGGGTATCCTCTCAAAGAACCCTTCAACGAGTTGTACTTAAAAAAGTTTTACGCCTGAGCGTAGTCATTCTACACTAGGATTTTTCTTTTTGTACACATTTGTAGAGTTTTTAGTCTTCTTTTGTTCCCTCCATGCCTCATGTCTGATATACCAATCTGTTTTATTGACATATTCACACCCCATTGTCCTAACACATTATTTACGCTGATGGAGCTAGCCGTTGGACACAAAATCTTGCTTCGGCCACTTGGGCCCTCTACACCCCCTTACATGAACTTCTCCACTCCAGCAACATATGTTTGGGCTCCGCAATAAACAACCAAGAAGAATACACAACCTTCATTGGCCTCCTCACCAAGGTCAGTAACAACTACATTCATCACCTTAGTGTCTTATTAGATTCTCATCTTGTCGTCCTATAGCTCAACAATGTGTATCGTGTCCGCGATCCTTGCCTCTTTCGCAAATACCTACAAGTTAGAATCTTATCTCGACATTTTGATTCAATTACATTTACACTTATTCCATGACATTTCAATCAAATAGCATATAACATGGCTAACATAGTATTAGATTTTCGTTTATCACATCAAGACACCATCACACATACATAAACTATCAAAAACATGTACAACAACATATAGATTAGACATCATAAAACCACAACACAAATATCATCACATGTAAACATCACGGAGATCCCAAACATGTATATCCATATATATATGTATCGATCAGTGTGTCATCAATTTTTACAAAAAAATACAACATGTACATCGCCCGTAGGCAAGTGAGCCCCCCTCGCCCCTATAGGTTTAAAGTGGGTGTCACACTACCCTATACAAAATGGGTTCGCATGCCTATATCAATACAAAAATACACAAAATAACACTCATGGTGCCTCTAGAGCGCCACCACTAGATCCTCTATCTTCTGGAGGTGCCCCACCAGCTGGGGGTCCTCTAGGTATAGGGGGCAGTCACCCAGTCATTGTTGCCACCGCTACAGCTACTCTGGGGATCAAGGTCCACAACTTTGTAAGGCCACCCACGCACTACTCCAGTACTCACTCATCCTGGATATGGGACCACATGCCCTCGGGCACACCCTACAACACCACGTCCAACCACCGTCAGAAATACTCTAAACCCTCGTTGACCTCTCCCTAAGGCACATGCGATAGCCCTGCACCTGGGTCAACAAATTTGTGCCTCCTTATGGCTCTCACATCATTTTCTGGCCTCGAACCATCCTCGTCCCTCCGACATTGCTATCCCACCCACAGATCTACCCGTGGCAGGCTCACTGGCCCCGGACTATCCAACTCTCCAACCAACTCCACTTCTTGGCCTCGTGGCCCCACATCTGCAAAAGCATAAACAAAGATAGAATCAATATCCATCCATACATAAAAACATATGATATACTATCAAAATCACCAAACATAAACACTCCAACATACCTCTTTGTTCCCAATCCTCTCCAGGAGGCAAAACCATATCAGGTTCATGCCAGAAGTCCATCCCACCATATGGGAACCACAGTACAATCTGTGGCATATGGTGCCACACACGCCACAAGGTGTCTGTAAAATAATGACCACCCTCTCCCCCTCCATGCCATACCAAAATCTATGCCCACTGCATCAGTCGTGGCTCCCGTGCCCTAGCTGTCGACAGTAACACTCTAGGGCGCAACATGGGAACCCTCTCCAGAAACCATGTGACCAAGATAGATCGAAAGGAAAACTCACTGGAGTCAGAGGCCCAACACAGGTTAATATACCCCACCATCTCGGCATGTAACATGATGCCCCGGGAGAAAATATCTTCATCCAATAATCTCCCCATAATCCTCTGTTGACCACCACTGATCCGCTAAGTCGCTAAGGATCTGTAGATCCTGACAATCATCATTGCGATGCACTTATTCAAGAGCGCATCCATCACCTCTATGCGGATGAGAAAACCTGACATAATTTTTGGCCACGAACAATACCTCTGTTCCACATCTACCAAGTGTACATCCCCTAGCAACTGGGGATCAACAGGTAGGGCCATTCCCCGAAAAGGGAGCCCCGTCAAAAAATAGACATCCTCCATAGTCGAGAATTTCATTTGTTTCCCCTGCATAATGAAGCATTTCAGATCAGTTCTCTACAAATAAATCATACACTGAAGCAGGTACTCCTACGACCTTATCAATGGGCATTCGAAGAACTTGAACAACCCACAGGCTGCTAAGGGTCCCCGAATGCCTGACTCATCTCTGACCGCCTCTGGGAGGTTCTCCTAGTCCCTCTCCCTCCAATGGAATGGCATGTTGAACTGATCACCTACATTCACACAAACAACACTTGATCATCCATCATGATTCATCAACAAAAAATCTCCAAAAAATACAAGTTTTTTTTTTTTTTCAAAATCCCCAGCTTTGCCCCAAGTGCGCAGATGTCACCCCCACAGGCGCACACATATGTGCACCTATTCTTCTCACAGTTGTGCATCAATGTGCAGCTGTCGAAGAAATAGATGTGCATCAATGTGCATCTTTCAAACCCACAGGTGCACATTCATGCACACTTGTTCTCTACACAGCTGCACGCTGATGCAAAACTGTCGGAGAAACAACTGCACATAGTCCGCAGCTATAATTCAAATAGGCGCACAACAAATTCGCACATGTTTTTCCCACTCACATGCTCCCATGCATAGTTTTCTTCAACACAACCGCACATCATGCATGAGAGAGGTAATTATACCCGCGCATCTCAACACGGGTATCCTTCCTTCTCCCGTGCATTAGTGGGCCCACCCCTACAAAAAACCCCTAATACGGCCATCCGTACGACCCTACCTAGAAAAGAGAACCTATCTACTATGCAGGAGGATGAGGCCACTAAAATGGCTCTCGTAAATCCTGTATCGGTCAGCTCAAACTCCCGTAATCTCCAAATCTCCTCTCGAATCTTCTCGTCAACTCACTATGGTAGTAGGTACAAATGAGGTGGTATTGTGGACCCCACAACTATATATAGTCCCTTTTTCCAAACTTCTACGCTCAGTTACAGGAGCTCAGAACCTTTGTTTTCTGATCTGTCTTCAACCACAGGATCAGGTTCCCACCGCCTACACAGTCACACTCCCTGGGTCACCATGCATACTCAGTCCTGGAGGAGAATTTTTCTCACATCACGTCCAGGTATGCATTCTCATGTTCAAAATTATCAAGTAGTTGTTATAAGTTCTTTATCTTCAGATATTTTTCACGTCGGGTATTCGGTTTTAATGTGTGTAGGTACTTGGTCATCACAAATCAGTGCAACCCCTTCAGGTATATGATTGACACTGGCATGTAATCATTCCCTCTAAATATCAATTGCATCTCCCAGCCACATCCTCCGACATTCGCCTATAGGATCCCCACATCTGAATCTGTAGTACTATCACCTCCGCTACATTTTGTTACTGTCACCCGTCATAAATCTTCCCCACATGAGTTGTCCCATTCATAATCCCCCTTGTCACTTTGACACTCATGCTGCTTTCACCCCCTAGGGATGGGACTCTTGATAGTATTATGCATTTCCGAGAATCAACCACATACTCCTTCTCCTAATTATGCTAGCTTTCCCAAATGGACTCCTAGGATAATCACCATGATGATCACCATTTCAGTATGGTATCTACACCCACCCATGATGGTTCCTCAAACATCCCTCCCTCCCCAAATAGAGGGAATCCCGATGCATATTCCAGTCCTAACACCGAATGCACCACCCTAACCCCCACTTTCTAGCACCACCGTTATAGTTGTTGGAAGACCGAAGAAGAAAGATCCCACTGCTTCACTTCCTCCCTGAGTTCAACCTCCTTGCGCACTATGCGAGAGAGAGGGACACCCCACAAATAGATGTCCCTCTCTCCCTGAGTTACGCAATTTGATCCAACTCTCTCGAGCAACCACATCTCTCGTCACTTCACCAAGAACACCTAGTACTACCACCACGGCCCCTACTATAGGCAGTAAAGGGTTGCAAACCAAATTCGCATGTGCCATTTGTTGAGAATATGGCCACTACATTCATCATTTCCCCTATCTACCTCAATTTCGACAGACGCCAACGACAGTACGACAAAGATTTCAACAAGACCCCTCTCCACCCATGTCATCAAGTACCCATGTCACTGACATACATTATGTCACAACCTCAGTTAATGAACGGATGAGGTTCCCTTGCTCTCTTTGTGACTCACTTGATCATTTCACGTACCAGTGTCCTTCGATCAGTGAATACAGGCATCGTCAAATGACCCTTATTCAAAATCATCCAACCACCCCACTTCTTGTGATGCAAGTGATTCCCCCTATTCCTTCTCCATATATTGATCACTTCCCACCCCTCCATGGTTCATGGATAGACTGTTTAAGGACTTACCCCCAAATCCTCCCAATTCTCTGGTTCATTTCCCTCACGAAATCTTACCCCCGACCACAGTTTACAACCCACAGTGTCTAGACATTTGGCTTATGACAAGCATGCCATCGCACCATAGTTTCGATACCACCTCTACGTCTTCACCACCGGAAGACCATCACACGGTGACAATCACCAATGTTACTTCCCTGGATCCCCTATATTCTAGCATTTTCCACTGTGACGAATATATCCTAGAAGAACTAACTACCCCCGATTTCCCATGGAATTTGCTCCATCACAGAGCACTCTTTCTCTCACAGCAATCCTTTGATTCTCCTCGCCAAGCCTCCATATGTGCAATCAAAACCAAGTATTTTATTCCATCAGGGCATATAGACTGGTTCAACAACCCTATCCTTGCCCCCTATGTTACACATTATTTTTTTCACCCTTATGACCATTAATGATGTAAACCTATCTGTTTCCTTCAGAGGGGTCAGTGGCCTAAATTCCTAAAGAAAGAAGGGATAATAACTTTCCCTCATAGAAGAAGTTAGATTTTCCTTTGTAAAAACCCCATTAAGGAGGATTTCTACAGGTTGCTATATACATAGGGTGCAGAAATGCCTGATTTGCGCAGGTTGCACTATATCTAGGTTGCGGAATTTCTACAGGCTGCACTATAGCTAGGGTGAGGCGGCCTTCGTACGTGAAAAAAATGAGCATATTCTTGAATTACGCCACTCGCACACATGGTTTCCTTCGCTTACTACATCATGATATCCCATTCTGATGGGACGAAAATGCCCAAACAACTTTTGATGATTTAAAAGTGGTGCTCTCCAACACCCCTTTGATTAGTCCTCCTGACTATGATCGTGATTACATCCTCTACTTTTCAGGCTCAACTATCTCATTAGCAGGAGTTCTCATTCAAATAGGGGATGATGGCCGCAAGCATGTTATTTTCTACATCACTAAAAATCTTTTCCGAACCACCCATGAAGTATAATCATGAGGAGAAAATCACCCTCGCAGTTGTCCTTGCAGTCCAGAAACTGTGTCATTATATCTTGCTTCGCACTACCAAAGTTGTGGCAGATTCCAACCCCATGTAGTACTTTCTTAGTCGATGAAAAATTAGTGGTAAATTTTCCCGGTGGATCGTCATCCTGGAATATGACCTAGAGTTTTCAACTCCAAAAAGAAAGAAAGAACTTGTCCTCACCGAACTCATCACAACTTTTCCCTCATACACTACAAGTTCACCCTTCAATACAGATTTCCCTTATGAACACCTCTTCTACATCCCATCGAATGACCCTTGGTATGGCGACCTACTCGTCTACCTTCAGACACAAAATTTTGAAGCTTATATATATCGATATGATCGTCAGTGTATTCTCAATCAGGCCCCTCGATACCTCCTCATTGACACCATACTACATTGATGTTTGACCATCTACGAAGCATACAAAGTATTGAATGATTTCCAAAACGACGCCTGTGATGGACACCACTCAGGGATGTCCACAGCCCAAAAAATTATTTGAGCCTGATACTTCTGGCCCACATTTTTTCATGACTACATCCACGTTGTTAAACGATGTGACAAATTCCAGATTTATGCAAACAAAGCATCAACACCACTTGCTCTTCTAAATCCAGTTACCAATGTCAGCCCCTTCTGCAAATGGGGCATTGACTTCATGACTTGCAATCCTCCATCTAGAAATGGACACAAGTACATCATCGTGGCAATAGATTACTTTACCAAATGGGCCGAAGCCATGCCTACCTTCAACAATACTGTTGACACCACAACACATTTTTACTTCAATCACGTCATTACCCGCTTCGAAGTCCCACTACAGTTGGTCTCTGATCATGTTAAACACTTTGAGAATGAGATCTTTGTCGAAATCTCCTCAATATTAGTCTTCTCCCACGAGTTCACCTCCCCATAATACCCTCAGTCCAATGGACAGGTTGAGGCTATTAACAAAGTCCTCAAAACCATGTTACAATGCACTGTCAACAAACATAAGACCAACTGGCATCATATGTTGTTCTTAACATTATGGGCTTATCTCACGACAGTCAAAACTTCCATCGGTTTTACACCATTCCATCTCGTCCATGGGATTGAAGCCACCCTCCCCATCGAGTGTGAAATTACCACCTTACGCTCCACCATCGAGCTATTACCTGACACTGCTCCAATGGAGCAACGCTTGCTAAAATTAGAGTCATTGGATGATGATCATTGATCTTCATTACAGAACAATGAGGCAGCTAAAAAATGGCCTAAATCCACCTTTGACCACCATATCAACCTTCACTCATTCAACAAAGGATATCTCGTCCTAGCCTACGATATCACTCATGATACTTTTGGCCATGGGAAATTTGAGTCATTATGGCATGGACCCTACATCGTCCAACACTACCTCACTAAAGGTGAATACATCCTGGCCTCTCTAGAAGGTATCCTCTCAAAGAACCCTTCAACGAGTTGTACTTAAAAAAGTTTTACGCCTGAGCGTAGTCATTCTACACTAGGATTTTTCTTTTTCTACACATTTGTAGAGTTTTTAGTCTTCTTTTGTTCCCTCCATGCCTCATGTCTGATATACCAATCTGTGTTATTGACATATTCATACCCCATTGTCCTACCACATTAGTTATGCTGACGGAGCTAGCCGTTGGACACAAAATCTTGCTTCGGCCACTTGGGCCCTCTACACCCCCTTACATGAACTTCTCCACTCCAGCGACATATGTTTGGGCTCAACAATAAACAACCAAGAAGAATACACAACCTTCATTGGCCTCCTCACCGAGGCCAGTAACAACTACATTCATCACCTTAGTGTCTTATTTGATTCTCATCTTGTCATCCTGTAGCTCAACAATGTGTATCGTGTCCGCGATCCTTGCCTCTTTCGCAAATACCTACAAGTTAGAATCTTATCTCGACATTTTGATTCAATTACATTTACACTTATTCCATGACATTTCAATCAAATAGCATATAACATGGCTAACATAGTATTAGATTTTCATTTATCACATCAAGACACCATCACACATACATAAACTATCAAAAACATGTACAACAACATATAGATTAGACTTCATAAAAACACAACACAAATATCATCACATGTAAACATCACGGAGATCCCAAACATGTATATCCATATATATATGTATCGATCAGTGTGTCATCAATTTTTACAAAAAAGTACAACATGTACATCGCCCGTAGGCAAGTGAGCCCCCCTCGCCCCTATAGGTACAAAGTGGGTGTCACACTACCCTATACAAAATGGGTTCGCATGCCTATATCAATACAAAAATACACAAAATAACACTCATGGTGCCTCTAGAGTGCCACCACTAGATCCTCTATCTTCCGGAGGTGCCCCACCAGCTGGGGGTCCTCTAGGTACAGGGGGTAGTCACCCAGTCATTGTTGCCACCGCTACAACTACTCTGGGGATCAAGGTCCACAACTTTGTAGGGCCACCCACGCACTACTCTAGTACTCACTCATCTTGGATATGGGACCACATGCCCTCGGGCACACCCTGCAACACCACGTCCAACCACCGTCGGAAATACTCTAAACCCTCATTGACCTCTCCCTAAGGCACATGCGATGGCCCTGCACCTGGGTCAACAAATTTGTGCCTCCTTCTGGCTCTCACATCATTTGTTGGCCTCGAACCATCCTCGTCCCTCCGACATTGCTATCCCACCCATGGATCTACCCGTGGCAGGCTCACTGGCCCCGGACTAGCCAACTCTCCAACCAACTCCGCTTCTTGGCCTCGTGGCCCCACATCTGCAAAAACATAAACAAAGATAGAATCAACATCCATCCATACATAAAAACATATGATATAATATCAAAATCACCAAACATAAACACTCCAACATACCTCTCTGTTCCCAATCCTCTCCAGGAGGCAAAACCATATCAGGTTCATGCCAGAAGTCCATCCCACCATATGGGAACCGCAGTACAATCTGTGGCATATGGCGCCACACACGCCACAAGGTGTCTGTAAAATAATGACCACCCTCTCCCCCTCCATGCCATACCAAAATATATGCCCACTACATCAGATGTGGCTCCCATGCCCTAGCTATCGATAGTAACACTCTAGGGCGCAACATGGGCACCCTCTCCAGAAACCATGTGACCAAGATAGATCCAAAGGAAAACTCACTGGAGTCAGAGGCCCAACACAGGTTAATATACCCCACCATCTCGGCATGTAACATGATGCCCTAGGAGAAAAGATCTTCATCCAATAATCTCCCCATAATCCTCTGTTGACCACCACTGATCTGCTAAGTCGCTAAGGATCTGTAGATCCTCACAATCATCATTACGATGCACTGATGCAAGAGCGCATCCATCGCCTCAATGCGGATGAGAAAACCTGGCATAATTTTTGGCCACGAACAATACCTTTGTTCCACATCTACCAAGTGTACATCCCCTAGCAACTGGGGATCAACAGGTAGGGCCATTCCCCGAAAAGGGAGCCCCATCAAAAAATAGACATCCTCCATAGTCGAGAATTTCATTTGTTTCCCCTGCATAATGAAGCATTTCAGATCAGTTCTCTACAAATAAATCATACACTGAGACAGGTACTCCTATGACCTTATCAATATGCATTCGAAGAACTTGAGCAACCCACAGGCTTCCAAGGGTCCCCAAATGCCCGACTCATCTCTGACCGCCTCTGGGAGGTGCTCCTATTCCCTCTCCCTCCAATGGAATGGCATGTTGAACTGATCACCTACATTCACACAAACAACACTTGATCATCCATCATGATTCATCAACAAAAAATCTCCAAAAAATACAAGTTNTTTTCAAAATCCCCAGCTTTGCCTCAAGTGCGCAGATGTCACCCCCACAGGCGCACACACGTGTATGCCTATTCTTCTCAGAGTTGTGCATCAATGTGCAGCTTTCGAAGAAACAGATGTGCATCAATGTGCATGTTTCAAACCCACAGGTGCACATTCATGCACACTTTTTCTCTACACAACTGCACACTGATGCGCAGCTGTCGGAGAAACAACTGCACATAGTCCACAACTATAATTCAAATAGGCGCACACCAAATTCGCACATGTTTTTCCCACTCACATGCTCCCATGCATAGTTTTCTTCAACATAACCGCACATCATGCATGAGAGAGGTAATTATACCCGCGCATCTCAACATGGGTATCCTTCCTTCTCCCATGCATTAGTGGGCCCACCCCTACAAAAAACCCCTAGTACGGCCATCTGTATGACCCTACCTAGAAAAGAGAACCTATCTACTATGCAGGAGGATGAGGCCACTAAAATGGCTCTCGTAAATCCTGGATCGGTCAGCTCAAACTCCCGTAATCTCCAAATCTCCTCTCGAATCTTCTCGTCAACTCACTATGGCAGTAGGTACAAATGAGGTGGTATTGTGGACCCCACAACTATATATAGTCCCTTTTTCCAAACTTCCACGCTCAGTTACAGGAGCTCAGAACCTCTGTTTTCTGATCTGTCTTCAACCATAGGATCAGGTTCCCACTACCTACACAGTCACACTCCCTGGGTCACCATCCATACTCAGTCCTGGAGGAGAATTTTTCTCACATCACATCCAGGTATGCATGCTCATGTTCAAAATTATCAAGTAGTTGTTATATGTTCTTTATCTTCAGATATTTTTCACGTCGGGTATTCAGTTTTAATGTGTGTAGGTACTTGGTCATCACAAATCAGTGCAACCCCTTCAGGTATATGATTGACACTGGCATGTAATCATTCCCTCTAAATATCAATTGCATCTCCCAGCCACATCCTCCGACATTCGCCTATAGGATCCCCACATCTGACTCTGTAGTACTATCACCTCCGCTGCATTTTGGTACTGTCACCCATTAGAAATCTTCCCCACATGAGTTTTCCCATTCATAATCCCCCTTGTCACTTTGACACTCATGCTTCTTTCACCCCCTAGGGATGGGACTCTTGATAGTATTATGCATTTCCAAGAATCAACCACATACTCCTTCTCCTAATTATGCTAGCTTTCCCAAATTGACTCCTAGGATAACTCATCACGGTTCTATTATGACTGCACCTCCGTAGTATCATTAACCCTCCATTTCATCCACAATCAGTTTGCCCATCTGTATATTGTCCTCCACTCATTTACCTCATAGAGAAACCCACCCATGGGGGCCCCACCCTCCAGCAGTTCTCCACGCAACTTGCACCCTCATAGGCCAAGCCATCTTTCACTGGGGCACTTGTTTTTGTATCTGTACACTCATCCCAATTTATTCTTTATTCATTTGGTAATTGTAAAAAACCTTTATTTCCATCATTTACATAGCTTTTTGTTGTCTCCCTTGGTGACCTTCTTTTCCTGGAAAAGAAACCCATGTCACCCTTGGTTGGGGAATTCATTATCTTCTACTCTTGTTGACATCATCCATAAACACTAATTATCCCATAGTCCATGTACCTCTTATCTCTGAGTTTTTCCACCTTGTCACGCCTCTGGCACAATTTAACCCACGACTAGTCGTCCTCCTGATGCTAGATCTAGTTTTACGGTTGCTTCCAATCATCCTTCCCATACATCCCCAACCAAAGGGAAATCTTGAGTATCATCGCATATTGACTTCATCCATGTTCCTTATTCATTCCTGATCTTATCCAATGGATTTCATTAAGCCCTTTTGCTTCTTGGAGTCACATCTCCCTTTCTGTCAACATCAACATAATTTCTAGAAAGGAGACAATATACTGAATCTCATTACCTTTACAATGAAGAGTCTCGAACGACATAGAGAGAACCATCATTGCTCTCTGCCATCGTTGACCTTCATAAAATTCAACATCAACACAATCTCATGTTACGGTGGGTCTTACTATGCGACTATTGTAGTTGTTTTATACTATTCGAAGGCCTATGAATTCCTTAGGCCATCAATGCCTACAAGTCATCGACACTTCTTACAAGCGGCCTTGCCTCTTTTTAGAGTATTTTTACCATCAGAATTGTCATATGTCGTTATCAAACCACCTCAGAGGGCGCTGCAGTCATCTACATCACCATACAACTTCAGTTACTTCCATACATTTTTGAGTTACATGCAACGAGCATGGGGCATGCCCACCTCGTTTGTATACGGATTTTATTTTCCCCTACCTAGTGAAAATTTTTGGTACCACAGTTTCCCCTCTCCCCCCGGTGGATCGCTCTTGCAGTTCCTATCAACACTCTTTATTACAATGGTACTCTTAGTAGAAGAAACATTGATGTATTTTGGATATACGTATGCTCTTAACCTCACACATTAGGGGGCATCTGTTATCACTGAAATTTAATCCACAAATGGTTACAGGAATACAACATCTCCAAAAGGCACAAACTATAAAACTGGTCAAAACATTGACATGTGCTAAAACACTAAAGGAAACGTGTGCACGTGCGTAGGCCAAAAAATATAGAAAAGCACACATGCACCCGATGCGGGACTGTGTACGAGCAAAGTCGTGCACACCTGTGAACGTCAAATTTATGGTTCTTGTCGTCCCCTCACCCACTTATGGACCAGATCCAAACTTGATTTGACCCTCAAATCCAAGTTGAATCCAAATGGGGGGTTGATCAAAGACCTAAGGGTTCCCTAAAAGGCCCCTTGTTCACACTAAAGACCGGTTGGATATTGCCTCAAAGACTTGCTATAAAAAGAGGCCATGGGTGCACTAAGAATTCAATAATCTCATTGTATTGGTATGTTGCCTCTATTATCCTTCAAGAAACCTCTTTTCTTCTTGTATCATACTAGCAACATCTCATTAAGCTATTCACCTCACCTCTTGAGGGAATAATCTTGGATTTGTTCACCATTTTCTTTCTAGTTTTCCATTTGTAAGAAGAGATCTCACATAGGGGACTCAAGAGCCCTCCCAAGGAGGAAGAGGGCATCCATAAGTTCCCCTTTCTCTACGGTGTTTTCCCACTAATATACTTCCCCACTGGTGGCATGATTATTAGTCATTTGTTTGATTAATTTTGGTTCTAATTTCCTCATGCATTTTAGTTTTATTTATTTAGTTATTTGTTTAGTTGTTGTTAGCTTAGTTGTTTGTTTTTTTCATGTGATTTAATCGTTTTATTCATACACTAACTTCTGTCCTATTTAGTAGGCCCAACTAGACTTGCAAGTGCCCCTCTTTTTCTCATTCAAGTGACGAAAAGGACACAACAAGTATTTCAATCCATCTCAGATAGGGAAGGAGTACATGAAGCCTCATCGCAAGAGAAAATGAGAAATATAATGCAAAATATGCAATATTATAAAGAAAAGATCAAATAACTGGAGGAGCGCCCAGTTCCCACAACTCCTATAGAAGTCAGAGCGGAAAGAGAGTAGGATGTGACAACGTCTACAAAGAACATCACACAGAACATACATAGAATGACAGAGTTGTTGGAGAAGAGCACCCAACTATGGACACAACGTTTAAAGGATGGGAGCTTACAAGAGATACAGAGGAAGGAGAACAATTTGCATGCAACAATGGCATATGTCAAATGGCGATAGAGGATGATGTCACTGCCAGAGAATATCAAGACGACTGTGGAAATGAAAAATTTACAAGACGTGGAGAAGGTAGTACAAGAACAAAATATGGCATGACAAGCTCAGTTGGAGCCCCTGCAAGAAAAGGCATAGAAGTTGGTCGTTGAGATCAACGCAAAAAAACTGAACATAGAGAGCATAGGCTTGGAAGGAGGAGAACTGCTACAAAACTCAGTTACCGCACAACTGGTGGAAAACATGGCCAAAAGGAATAGTCAAGCTCAAGCACAGTGCCAGAGAATAACTAAAATGTATGATTCACTAGCGCAAGCAGTGACAGATGTTGGAGTAAGGAAGTGACTCAGGATGAGTCACAGTGTCAATGTTGGGGGCATGTTCGATGCAGACCCATTTTGGGGAAAAGGATAATTTTGGAAAATAAAGTGCAAATACAGAAAATACAACTGACAAGAAAATAAGCACGTGCAGAGGAAAGCACATGCAAAGGAGGAAAACATGCAAGGCGCACATGCAAGAATACCAAACCATGATAGGGTTAGATATTTGGTTAGAGGATGTAATGGTTGATAAGAAAAAAATAAGTATAAAGAGGTACTTAGGAGGTCTAGGTTGAGGGTTGTTATTGGGGGTTGGTTCGAAGAGTCGGATAGGGTTTGGTGTGATTATAATTATAGAATGTAAGAATGACTGTAAAATTTGAGGGGTTTTGTAAGTTGTTGAGCTGAAGAAAGAAAATAAGGTAGATATTGAGGGTTAGATCACAGGATGAGGAGCCTAGTGTGATCTAGTCTACCTCATTAAAGATCTTGATCCAACTGAGGGAGAATTGTAATGCGTGCGACGCCATAGGTGACAAAACAATAATAAAAGATCCCAAGAGTTAGATCTTTGTGGACCTATCCTAGGAGGGGGTGAACCACGATATCTTATGTGTTATGTGAATGATTCATTGTTGTATCTTTGTTGTTAATGATTAGATATTAGATGAATGTTTTATGAAACAGCTAGATCTGATTGTTTTACATGCATGAAAAAGAATGATAGAGTACTTAGCATAGATGGATGTTACAGTAAATAAATAAAGATCACAAGGTTCAATTCAAGATCCCCACTCATTCCTAGGATGCAATAACTTGAGAGTTGCAACCACACATAGAGCTATCTCGGGTGAGATTGTGCAGTGCACCCCGTGTACTATTCTTCCTTCTAGTTTTCTAGGAAGGACGATAGTTTTAGAGGGTTTTGTTGGAAACCATAGTAGATCTGAACCTGGGTCAGCCCAAGAATGGTATCAAGAGAGAAGTAAACAACATGCACTTACTTCCATAAAGGATTCCATCCATAATCCACATGTATGAATAAACATATAGATCAAATGGTCCATATACTTCAACAATAAAACCTTGGAGATCGCATCCCTAAGGGTAGAAAAAAAAAAAGCCACAATATCAAAATCCCAAGAAAGCCAATTCTAGCCATGATTTGATTTCCATCAACTCCTCTCTCGATGCTTGGATCATAGATACAGGTGCATCACACCACATGGAAGCCACAAAATAAGTCTATTCTTCATTGGATGCATGCAAAGGTCCTCTTATTATGATGGGGGGCAACTCTCTAGTTGAGGTCACCAACAAAGGAACAATTGAACTCACAAATGGAAGCTTCGAGAATGTGCTGCAAGTTCCCAAACTTTCCATCAATCTGCTCTCTGTGTATCAGATGAAAAACTATGGCACTAGAAAGAGAGCCATATTCACACCTGATGCAATGAACATCTATGACATGAAAACAAATTCCAAGGTTTTTACCGGTGAGGAAAATCATCCATCTAGACTCTACACATTTTCTAAATTTATTGAACCAGATTATGCATTACTTCTTACCCATGCTGATGAAAGAAGTAGGATATGGCACGAAAGGTTCAGGCATTTAAATTTCATATATATGCAACAACTTAGCAATAAAGGAATGGTTGTTGGTCTACCTAACATCCACTTCTCCAAAGTAATTTGGGAGGGATGTGTTATTGGAAAACACCCTCAAGATAAATTCGACAAAGGAAAGACTCAGAAGGCTTCCTTTCCTTTAGATATGATCCAGAGTGAGCTCATGGGACCTTTTCCGCATCCATCAATCAGTAAATCAAGGTACGTGCTCATTTTTTTTTATGATTTCTCACGCTTCACATGGATTTTCTTTCTTAGGAAAAAATCAGAGGTCTTTCAACACCTCAAAGATTTCAAAGCCCTTGTTGAGACACAGTCAGGAAAGAAAATTAAAGTCCTCCAAAAATATAATGGGGTAGAGTATGTCGACCATGATATACATAATCTTTTTCATGAGGATGGTATTCGGTTGTAGCACACGTTTCCTTATACTCCGCAACAAAATGGAGTTGTTGAGCGGAAAAATAGATGTCTAAAAGAGATGACATCTTGCATTCTACATGCAAAGTCGCTTCCACAAATATTATGGGATGAAGAACTTAATTTTGAAACCTACATCCAAAACATATCTCCCCATAGATATGTCAAGGATAACACCCCCTACGAGGCTTGGAGCGGACTCAAACCGAAAGTGACCCACTTCCGTATTTTTGGTTCACGTGCATGGGCTATAATTCCCTATGAGAAGAGGAAGACACTTGATCCATAGAGAATAGAGTGTATATTTATTGGATACCCCAAAAATGTGAAGGTATATAGAATCATTTATCTTTCCTCGGACTGACTCATCATTGAGAGAAGTTTCCAATTCGAGGAAAGTGTCTCGCATGTACCTCAATAGCCGCATGCAGACACTTTTTTTGCTCAACTTGTCAGAGATGAGGAGCATGCACATGCCAAATCTTCTTTAGATGATAGTTTTGATTTAAAGGATTCAGATGATCCAGATACATATTTAGTACAGTCAGTGCATGCACATGCAGTTGCAGAGACAAAGCCAAGGCCCAAGTGGGCCAAGACTACTCTTCAGGATGTAGGGTATCTACATGATACTAGGAGCACTCGATCTGATTTTGAGGAGCCTCCTCTTGCACTCACTACCACTGAACCAATGCCACCCATGAATATTTTCTTAGTTCAGTCTTCAAATATACAGTCCTATGGCGAGGTCGTTGGAAATCCATTTAGGGAATCCTCCATGCAAAAGGAGTACAACTCCCTCCTTGAGAACCAAACTTAGGATTTGGTTCCCCTTCCTACAGGAAGGAAAATTGTTAGGTGTAGATGGGTCTATAGGACCAAGAGTGTAGCGGATAGACATGTTAGAAGATACAGAGCCAAGCTAGTTTCCAAAGGATTTCAGGAGGTGCACTGTATTGATTATGATGAGACCTTCACTCCAGTAGAAAATATGGATTCCATGCGTTTGGGACTTTCCATTGCGACAAACAAAGGATGGGAAGTCCATCATATGGACGTGAATAATGAATTTCTTCATGAAGATCTCTCTGAGGAGATATATATGGAGAAGCCATAGGGATTTATGGAGGATTCATAGTTGGTCTGACGAATGAAGAAGTCTCTTTATGGCCTCAAGTAGGCCCCGAGGGCATGGTATGCAATATGGACTCCTACATGTTGTCACAGAACTTTGTACGTTGTAATTCAGACCCAAATTTGTACATGCTCAAGATGACTGATTCACTTTTACTCCTAGTTGTGTATGTTGATGATTTGTTGATCACTGGTTGCTCGACTTCATGGATTGTTGCAATTAAGAGGATTTTGCATGACAACTTCGTGATGACGTACATGGGTCTGCTACATTTATTCCTTGGAATCGAGATCATTCAAGATTCATCAGGCATGAAACTGTCTTCGACCAAGTATGCATGAGATCTCCTTAAGAGATTTTACATGAAAGACTGCAAGTCTGCCCTGACTCCTTTCCTATAAAGAGTCGAACTTGAGGATGGTGGGGACATTGATTGGTTTAAAACACACTCTACAAAAAACTAGTGGGGATATTGTTGTATCTCACACACTCCATACCAAACCTCTACTATGCAGTTGGAGCAATATCCATGTTCACACAGGAGCCACGTGAGCTACATTGGAAGGCTACAAAGTGTATCCTTCGATATGTACAGGGAACCATCACCTATGGGATTCACTATGAAGTAGAATCTACATTGGACCTCATCAGGTTCACTGATTCTGACTGGGCTGGCGATAACATTGATCACAAGTCCACATAGGGTTACTCACTCAGTCTTCGTTCTGTCCCTATCCGTTGGTCAAGCAAGAAGCAGGTTGTTATTTCTCTATCTTCAGTCGAGGGAGAGTACATAGGGGTAGTGAACATAACCATTCAGGATATGTGGCTACAACATTTTCTCACTGAGTTGGGAATTCAGTTTCATCAGCCAATCGTCATCTGGTGTGACAATGAGATCACTCTGAAGTTTTTGCAAAGATCCATTTCAGAGGCAGAGGATGAAGCACATCGAGATCCACATGCATTACATATGAGATTGTACATGATGGGATCATCGACCTGTAGTTTTTTCCTTCAAAAGAACAGACTACAAACATATTCATTAATACCTTCACTAAGAATAAGTTTAATTATCTACATAGTCATCTTGGAGTGAAGGACATAGTTTCCTAGCAACTATCAGTTCATTGTTTTACATACATTTTACTTTGAGAGGGGGGGAAGGGGTTTCCCATGAGGTTTTCCATATTTCCTCGTTTATTTCAGTGTATCTTTCGCATTTTGGTACCTAGCATGGCATCGTTTCCGGGACCCATTCTTTATTTTCACCATAGTGATGTTTAGGGGGGGTGTTGGAGATACTTCACACACACCTAAGATTTTTTTTAACTAAGGTTTTCCTTATGTTTATTAGTCATTATTCAGTATCCTATATTTTAGGGAGAATATTCCTCTAGGAGAATATTCTCTTTAGTTCACACTTTAGTTTGATCAGTTGAGTGGAGTCTAGATGCCACATTGGGATCATCACGATGCATCATTGGGATCATCACCATCTAATGTGCATTGTCCTTGGGATAATCACCAGACTAGCGCATTACTCATGATTCCTTGATGTCCTCCTCACTTCACTTTATTTCAGTCAGTGAACTGGTATTGAGAGACTAGTTAACTCAGACTAGGTGGCAGTTCACTCCTGTAACTACCTCAGAGACTAGTTAACTCAGACTAGTCTAGATGCCACATTGGGATTCCATGAAACATTGGGATCATCATCAGCTAATTCGAATTAACCTTGGGATCATCACAATAATAGAGAATTAATCATGATTCCCTAATCTCCTCCTCATTTCACTCTATTTCAGTCAATCAAATAAATACTAAGAGACTAGTTAACTCAGACTAGGTGGTAGTTCACTCCCATAACTTCCTGAGAGACTAGACTAGGTGGAAGTTTACTCTCGTAACTATTGGTGTGTGTCCATATCACTCTATACCACCACTATGGTGCATTGGTGTCTCCTCCAATGCACATTAGTAGAGTTATACACAGTATATCATGTGTAAATTATCATTCATTCATTTGGTTAATGAGAATTCTTCCATGCTTTCTCTCTTGCTTCTCTTTTCTCATATTTTCTTTGTAAATTGTGTATGTCATTTGATAGTTAGATCTATTCTGTGCAGGTTCAACACATTTACATATTTAAGTTTTTGATTAATACTAGAATTGGATCATATTTCCCAACAATATTCTATGTGCATGATATGAATTGATTATATAGTTACTAAGTTTTTCTTCGATACTCTGTTCTAGGAGGAGGGCCCACTCCCACAAGCATGTATCGTTTTATTAGTTTGTAGACGTTTTAATAGTGTTAGTAATTTTTTATTTATTTGATCTATAAGTCCTCTAGAATTAGAATCATTATTGAACTATCAATTGTTTAATTTGATTCATGTTCTTACATGATTACATAATACAAATTGTCTTGTTTTGATTCATAATCATACATGATTATATAATTCAATTCGTTCATTTTTATTCATGTTAATAATTCTTACGAAACACAATTCATTTCATTTTTATTCATGATCATAAGTGAAGATAGAATAAAATTCATTTCGAGGTGATTCAATCTCATAAATGTTTTCAATAATTCAAGTTGAATCCACGGTGAGACTATCTTGATTAAGTTGTGCATTAAAGTTGTTTTCGTTATTTGAATCTATATTGAATTTACAAATTGAATGGTTAGTGTTTAAATGAATTCTTCGATGAATATTTTCCTTTCTTTGTTTTAAAGAATTTCATTTAGATTACCACTTTACTTCTATTCAAATTTAGAAACAACCAATGCTTGATAATAATTTGTGGCCTGCAGAGACAATGCATAATAGATTAAAATAAGAATACTTACTCTGGTTTGACAAGTAATGATTGATAGGTTGATTGTTTTCAAAAGAAATAAATTTACTCAATAGTCATGGCCTCTACAATATATTCATCTAAATATAATACATATGACATACCTGATTTTCAGAGTTATTTATGAGAGAGGGTGGCTTAATGGGGGAACATATCTCACATGAGATTGAAATAACATTTGGGGTCGAAGAATTAGTGGTTGTTGAGCTAGTGCAAACTGGTGGGGTTTGTGATGTGGTAATACTATCATCAATAGGTGTTGTTTGTTCAACTAAAGGGAGTGGTACCTCACTAGAAGAATGGTAACAAATATGTACACATGTGTGTGTGTGTGTGTGTCAGGGTCTTGAGGGGGAGGAATAATTTCTTTCCATGGGGTTTTCAGTGATTTAGGTGGGGGTAGAGGAAGGATCTTCGGTCATAATTGTACTAGGAAGGAATGTGGGAAATGATGTATGAATTCCTTCCCATGAATGAGTGGGTTAGGAAACCTTGGGGGGTGACAACAATTCTAAGGTACCCTATAGTATGGAGGCCCTCTTGAAGGTTTTGGATGGAATTCAATATATGAGTTCTCAATGATTGATGGAAAAATATAAGTAAAATGGTCCATTTGACTGCATAGTGTACATGGGCACATACAAATTGCATTCATGAAAGTTGATATGTAGTAAATGTTGGAATAACTACCTTTGATGGGTGTCGCTTGTTGCAATATTGTTGGATTTGGATCAACGATGGACGTTTGAAAAACAATTGCTAATGTGTCTCAAAATATAGATAGAGTGGGACAATGATGAGTGTAGTGTCCATATTGTGAGCATATGGCACATGTGAAACTGGTATGCAATTTTTTATTGTGTCTAGGGGTGGTTTCCTAGATAGAGTTGGTGGATGTGGCTACTAGGGTGGGTAGCAGTGTTTCTACCTTGGGGAGATGTTTAAGGTTATATAGCTCTAGAAGAATAGGTCACAAGTTAGTGGGGTGACCTGGTGCATCACAGAGAGCACATGGGGGTTGAACTTGAGATTTGGATTAAGTGTTTCCCCCAAATTTAATCTTCTTTCCCCTAGTATTAGTATTCTTGCTCCCAGCTATGTGACCAAGTTGAGGCAATGGTAGTTGACCCAAGGTCTGCATGGGTATGGCATTTGTTTGAGGGGGAAAGGATGGTTTTGGTACCATAGATGGTGTCTCATGATACCAAATAGGGATATCTATCACCATGTTGGGAAGGATAAGGTTAGTTTCTACCTGATATGGAGTTACTCCTAGTGGTGGGTAGAAGAATGGTATTTGGGTTAGGGATTGAGAAAGAGTTTTCCAGAGCGGTGGTTGGTCATTCTTGGGGGGAGTCCCATGAATAGAATCAGGTATGGATATCTCAGGGATAAATTGAGGTATGGGTTTCTAAGGAGAGGACTTGTTGATTGGTTTAATTGTTACAAAAGTGATTATGCATACTTGGGAAGAATCTGGAGGTGATAGCACAGATGGGTCAACCTTATAAGTTACAATGAGTGAGGCGACTTAAAAAATTCCTAGACCCATTTCCACAACTAGTGAGATTTATAAGTGTTCCCCAATGAGGGGGAGGATGTTATCCAAATTTTTAGAAGGGAAAGGTTCATAATATGTTAATCGGTCAACCATGAAAACCTTCTCGTTGTGGGGGAAGAGTATGGTATGAAACACTAATGAAGCCATTTCCTTCATTATGTACATGTAACTACATCCTAAGAAAACATTATAATCCAAGGGTCATTGATGAACTCAATATCAATCAAGACCATTTAGCCTACTCGCTCAATGGGGACATTTTGAAAAATTCCTTCATGTTGGGATGGTGGCCATCATAATCCCAAAGGGTGATATTAGAAGGGGTAAGATCAGGGGAGCCTAGCTTCTTCTAAAAATTATTAGACATTATAGATGTGGATTCACCTTCATCTATGATACACCTATGAACACCAATGTTTCAATTTGTCATAGGGATTTGGAAATAAACCAGTGAAGGGAGAAGAGGCTCTGAGTTGTCCAAATCAAAAGTTACGTGGCATGAGTATGAAGGTTCGACTTCCCCCAATGTGGATAGAAAGGATTTCCTTTGTGAAGATAGGTTTTCAAAACCTAAAGTACAAACATGGTTTCATGGGAATTAACCAAGTCATCGACTAGGATATAACTATGTGTTTTCTTGGCATGTGGGCTATGAGCAATGCACCACATAGGTTATCTTGGTAAATGTGGGGTAGTGTCACCAATAGGACGTGGGAACATCAAATGGTTGCCTTCTCTTAATGGGGATGTATTTTAAGGGGTTATTATAGGGATATAGGGAATTCCAAATTGATGACTTCAAGTATGAAGAATAATATCTTCCTCGCTTGTAAGGAGAATGTCACATGTTGTCAAATTTCCAGGTTGAGCTTGTCCTGGGTTAGGGTATTTTTCTATCTACTAGGTAGGAGGCATATATTATTATTGTGTAGAAACCACTACTTTATGGGGGAATGGATTATGTAAAACTAATGGTGGTGGGGGTTGAGGGAAGTTATGTTGAACTAGCAGGGAACCCTACAGGGCACAGGGTCCTTGTGTGTTCATAGAGTCTTTCATTATTTTGTAATAGACTATTTGGGGGAAATGGTGAGTATAATGTCCATACTCACCACATAATGTGAAAGGAAAGTTGTTTCTAATGTTATTTTTCTTTTCTTGTCATTGTTGTCTATTGTTTGTCCCAATATTTTGGTTTTGATTACTAGCATTAGGATTGCACCCAACTCAAGGATTTGTCTGTTGGGGGTTTCCCCCCTGTCCCTGGTTTGTATTAGATTTTTCCCTTGTTTTTTGGATTATTCTTCTGAGTAGCATGACCATTTACCATGTTTATCTATTCAAATTCTTAAACTTTTTTTATGGGTGAATGTTGGAAAACATTGACCCAACCTATTGTTTCCTTTGTGGGGGCATGGCAGTGGTTTTTAGGGCCCTAAGGAATGGGTAGTATGGATTACTCTATTGTGGAGGTCTATATGGGTTATATGATGTTGAGGGTCCTTTTCCACAACCTGGTATGCATGAAGGACCATGTGTATGCTCGGGAATTTGAATACCTAGTTGGGGTAATGGGTTCATGGGTTACACAGGGTTCATGGGTTCATGGGTTACACAGGGTTGGGAACATATGGTGTTCCCATAGGAGGAGGGTAGTATGGTGCTACTCCATAATTATTGGTGTATTGATTGGTACCATACAAGGGTATTGGTTGACCAAAATAATTGAGGTGGGCTATAGACCCAATCATTCCATCCACTGATTGGGATATTCTTGGTATTTCTTGACCAAATAGTAGGGGGAGAGGAGCATCTAGGAGAACTGTATAGAGGTATCTATCCTATGAGTATATCAAATCCAAATGTTGTGCCTTGGTGATGGCCTCATCTTTGAATTTTTTCATGGAAGTGGCCATGTATTTTTCAATGATGGGTATGAGTAATTTGGGAACCAATCCAATCATTGTTCTAGGGTGGTTTCAATTTTACAAAAGCTACATCTTCGATGTCATTCATTGATGTGATCCACGATATGAGAGAAAGTGGTTTGGAAAAAATATGAGAGGATTTTGAGACCTGTGTCATGGCATACCAGTAACTGAAAAAAGGATAAGGAAGCCTTGGCTAGAGATGTGAAGGTTGCATGAGACCCTGTTGTTTCATCTACATACCATTTCAAATATTGACTAGTTAAGGTTATTTGAAATAATTGTAAGCGAATGGAATCATCAGTGATATTTTTGGATGAGAATCAAACATGAAATGTCATGATATGATTAGTTAGGTCTTTGCCTGATTTTCCATCAAACTTAGGAATATTTGATGGTAGTTTGGTGGGTATATTTGGCCAAGTCATATTGTGTAAAATCGGATCATTGGTGAGTTTTTTCAAGTATGGAATATTTAACGAATCCAAGTATGGTATGTTTAGTGGTTTTCCTTCCATTGTGTGTGATTGTCAAGAGACGGTTCTTGAGGAGGAAGGGTCATTGGATGAATTGTTTAGAATAGATGTGCTAAGAAAGGTAGAACTGAGAAAGGCTAAACCAATGAACATTGGATGTAAAGGTGAGTGGGAAGGTTGAACCAATGAAGCAGAAAAATGAGCAATACCTCCCAACACTAGTGGGAGTCCAAGAAAGCATATATAATTCCAGGTATTATTTCGGTCCCCTATGATTCCATAATAAAAATAAAGTGTGTGATTTGGTGAAGTGAAGGCTAATGAACAAGTTATTTTGTAACAACAATGAGTGCATCCTAATTTAATCAAAGAACCAAATGTTGAATATGGTTAGTAGTGAATTGATACAACATACATAACTTGACAGTAAAGTAAAATGCTTGTTGGGTAGTTTGGGAGATTATCCATGTGGGGGAATAATAAAAACAATAACACGTGTCCTATCAACCTGTCATCCTTCCTATCAATCTTACTAGGCCTTCTAATGGAACTAAAAAATGGGGCATTAAACCACTAGAAGAGGATCTAATGAAGGTGTGAAATATTAGTTATAATGAAGGGTAAATGGGGCATATCCTGGAATAGATAAAAATATTTCCCAATATCCACACAAAATCTAGCCAAGGTGTAGTTGCAACCCACAACCTGTCACCTATGTATAAATCACTAGGTGTCCTCATTCAAGTGTAGTATAGGACTCTCGGCCTCAAAAATAAATCACAGGGAAAGTAACCTCACAAGAGTTGGGTGGATCAAGAAGGCATGCACAGAAAAACCAAACCTTGGCACTCGACCCTTCACGGGTATCTTCATGCCTTATGGTGTAGGAACACTTGAATTAGAGGATTTGAATCTCCCTAAACAGTCAACCACTAATTTTTGAATGAAAGACAAGACAACAATTTTTTTTTTGGATACCTACCCTTGAAATCCTAACTTAGACTAAAATTTTGTTTTGTGACCTCTTGAGGAGGATTTTAGTAAGATATTGTGGTTGTGTTTTAAAAATAATTTGGGATTGGGGTTATGGAACAATCCCATTTCTTAAGGGTGTGATTTGAAGGTTCTTTGGAACACTCAAGTATTTATGATCCTCCTAGATCACTTGTGGGCACATGCAGGAGAACATACTTTGATGGAAATAGAATTTAGAGACCTTTTGATGTTTGAATATGATTTATGTGAAAGGGTGTAAGTGAGAATTTGTTTTAGCATTTATGTTTGAATTTCAACATGTGGATGTCATGGGGTCCTTTACTCTCTTTTTTTATTAACCACTAAAAATTTTTGCAATCCTTATAAAATTGAAAAACTATCCCTAGGCTGTAAGATATGTGCACATGTGGGGTCCTTTCAAATCCTTTTAACTTCCTGATTGTTGGTTTCAAAAAATGAAACTATCCCAGGTTGAAAAATGATATGGACATTTAGGGATCCTTACTAAGTTTTTAAATTCCTAGTGTTTGTTGTTGCAATAAACTATGAGGTGCACTGACACTTTCGCCTCACCTAGTTACTTGTGTGATTGTTTGAAAAATAGGAAAAAACTAAAGAGAATATGTGCACATTATGAGGTGCTTTACTTATCACTTGAATTTATATCCTATGTTGTTTTTTTCATGAGAGATGGAAAAAACTCAGACACTCCATTCTAATTCCCCAAGATCACTTAAGGGAGTCTGAGGGGAAGAGCATACTTATACATGAACAAGAGATTCCTAGTCCTACAAGATGAAATGATTTCTGAAATTAATATAAATAATAATTCAAATGCCTAACTAACCATCCATATGGAAAGATAAAATACATTGTGATTCATTTTATCCTTCTTAATTAAACTAGATGAGTTAATTAACCTTGCAAGAATGAACTCAAAGTGGGATCTTGTCAGCTTACAAAGTGCAATAAACTAACTGATAAACCCTTATTGGTAGGGGAGGGGGTAAACCACCCTCAACCTTGGAGAAAATAAAATCCATGCAGGCCACTGAAATGATAGGTGTACGGATTTGTGTTGATCTCCTAGAACCCAAATGTAGTTACATGTGTATATCACACACCTCAATGTGACGGTTCTTTCGAAATTCGTGTGAAGTTTGTAATAGTGACATGAAGCAATTTATAGAATGAATGTGAAGTAATGGAGGCCTAATAACTTAAGATCGATGCTCAGGGAGGCCAGTTTGGTGACTTGCAAAACTAGAGAGGCAAGAAAATGGGCTCTTGAATCCTACAAAGGGAGAATGTTGATTTAGAACCATAGTGGAGTTTCCAATTTGTTTATCTTATTTTTTCACACGAGTGAGAAAAAATAATCTATTGAGTGTTAGGTAGGAAATACTATCACCAAAGACAAGATATGAGTGTTAGTGGAACAATTAGAAACATAAAACATAAATAAAAACAAAGAAATGGATGCATAATATACAAGAGAAAAAACAAAACAAGATAAGGAATTGTTACCAATGGATTAAGCTATGATAACATCGCAAAGGATAGTATGGGCGCAAGAGGCTCTTATTTTCCTCCTTGGGAGGGTCCTTGTTGTTCCTAAATGAACCCTTTTTCTTCCTCTCTTATGGATGTACAAGAAGTTATAAACATCTCTTCAAAGGAAGAGGTCCAATACACTTGACTTGGTAGCTATGGATGCCAAAATGAGGTTTGGAGAATGATTCTCTAGTATCATATGAGCAACATAACTTTTCCTATGAATTATATCATGGAATGCATAACAATGTATCCTTTATATAGGCCTCCTTAAAGATTTAAAATTTCTATTTTAAAGTGGGAATGGGTGTCCACTTGGGTGTGGCTCCCTATGTTTGAGTAGACTAGAAGCCACTTGGCTAGTATTCAATGTTGAAGGGATCGACCTCTCTTGCTACTTTGAATGAAAAATATTGGTGATAGAATTTTCTTCATAAATGCATGGAATGTGGTTGAGAAATACCTTTTGGTCACATACATACGAATTTCAATAGGGACAATCATGCGGTTGTGTGTGGATTCACATTGTTAGGTCACATTGATTTATGAAAAACCCACTTTCTATATATTTTCTCTTTGTTGAGTGAGGTCTATTAATGGCATGAGTATGATCTTTGGTGTATTGAACCGATGACTTCTTTGTTGATCACCTATATATATTGGTAAGCAATTTTAAGGTGATAAAATATACAATAAAATCATTCAATATTATTACCAAAGAAAATCCACAGAAAACCCTAGTCCTAGATAATCATGCATGGTGTATGCACATATTCCATACAATGTAAAATACCTCTCCACTAGGATGGATATTGATACATTGTATACTTGTATGCATTCCCATAATTGTTCCAATTAATCGATAAATGGTTGGAGGTAAACATCCATTATCTTCACTTGTTGTCTACCATGAACTATAAGAACCAACATAAAATGTTCATTCTTCATGGACAACCATGGGGGAATATTTCTATTTTTCACTACCATTTCCTAATTAGAATAATTGGTGTTTTAAGAGGAACAAGGGTTAACTCCATCCACAAACATGATCAATTATAGGCATCATACTTATTCCTTGAATTTATTGGGCCATGTATCCTCTATATTCTTCATGGTTATTGAATTCACTAGGATCTGCATAACTCTTAGCTTAGTTCTATGGGATACATGCCATCATGTAACATGGTTGATTCTTTTCAATAAATGTCCTTTAAGTACTTGGGATTATAAGCATGTGATTAAATATATTATAAGGAGTACCATGTGCCTCAACTTAAAAAAAAATATCGAGTACCTATCATGCCCACATTTTGGACATATGTCTTTGTCCAAGTATTTGCCTATGTAAAGAGTAAAATCATTTAGACAAGAGTGCTATAAAATATACTCAACACCTCACCTTTTTAGTTAATGATTTTCCTCTTTGTAAATGCTAAATTGGAAATTATCACTTGGAAGTACCTTATCTTTTAATAACCTATAATTAGTGGGAAATATAAATGTACACTATCATTAAACACACATAAAATCCATTTTTGTCTTTTATAGTGACACGGTTTATTAAAATATAGGGTACGTAATGGTTAGTTACCCTAGTAGAGTAGAGAGACACTCGTACAACATACCATACATTGATTTCAAGTTGTATAGTAACATTTTTGTCCTTAGTGTTGATGATTACAACTGTGTGAGACATCCTCCAGGACACAGACCTGAGTGAGAGCCCCTGTGATGGTTGTGTGGTTCCTATCTGAGACAGAAATGGAACGTTGTGCTAGACTCCTCCTTACAGAGAGTTGAGAATAACTATAGATGATTCTCATATGTAACGCAGTGAAAAAGAAGATCTGTTGAGTTAGATGTGCTTGTGGCTAAGCACAGGTGAACGTCTGAATTCCCATGAGTTGGGTGCATCGTTCTACGACAAAGATGAAAACAATGTATTAGCCTCCTCTAAGTAGAGAGTTGATATGATGAACTCTATATGACTCTCTTGTGTAATGCAGTGGGAAAGAAGATCTGCTGAGTTGGATATGTCTATGGATGAGCACAGGTGAACGTGATCCTAGTGGTTCAACACTAGTGAGTGTGGTTCTCCTATGAGACACAATGAGATAGAGATACAGACATCCCTATGGATGTGCCCCTAGTGGCTGAGCACTAGTGGGTGTATGATATCCCTTGCTATATTTTTCAAGAGTCCAACTTATCTGTGACCCTAATTGTAATGTAAAGGGTATAGGTTGGTCCCACCTTAATGTAAAAGATAATTAATCTAGTAATTATTAATTATATTGTGAGTTATTGAGGTCAGCCCTGTTGTGCGAATAGACACTTATGTTGACAGGTTCAATCTAATATAAGTAAAGTTAAAATCCTCATTGAGGATTCACATCTTAACTGTGACTTTGGAAATTTTAGCAAGTACATCTTCTTGGGAAAAGTGCACACCTCTCTTGGGCGCTAGTCTTCTAGGGTTTGTGATAACCCTTTTGTGTGCTAGTTTTTTATGGTGGTGGAGGTATTTCTCTTGAATAATATAGAAAATAATTGGCTGGTTTTTCTTCCCTTGTTGAGAGGGGTTTCCCAAGACACTTCTTGTGTACTTGTGCATGGTGTTTCTTCTTGTGATCTTGGTTGCTGCAAACAATTTTTTATGGTTTAAATAAAATTCTAAAGATGAATTGAAATTCATTCTTAAGCCTTGCCTATTGAAAAATAAACATGGTATCATATCATAGGTCTTGAAGAACCCATTGCACAAACAATTTTCATCCATCTTCTCTCCCCTGCAAAACCGTACGACCCTCCTAGGGTTTCCAGAAATTTTGTATGACCTACCTTTCTGAGAATTTCCAGCACTTGGATCTTGGACATCAGGGTTAAAAAGAGGATAGGAGTGTATGGCCTCCTTCAGTACACCTCCAACAAGATTTAGATTGCAATTCCGAGCATTTTGACTTTTTGGCCCGAGGGTTTTGCTAATTTATGCAAGAAATTCAGAATTAGGGGTTTTGCAACTCTTTGAAGAAGCTCTTCATCTCACTAGTGTTATTATATCTTTAAAAGGATTATTTTTGGCAGTCATAAGTCCAACAAAACCTAAAAGTGCTAGCCTAGCCTAGGCGTTAGGTTTTCTAGCTTAGTTGACAAGGGTTTGTGAAGAATCCAAAATTAAGATGAACAAAATCATGATGGAAGACAAGCTTGATGGTTCAAGCAAACTTAGTTCCAAGAAGAAAATACCTCAAGGAGATGAAGACATAAACATCGCAACACTCTCAGGTATGGTCCCTACCAATGATAATACTTGGTTAATTGACAATGGTGCCTCTAGGCACATGACCAGTCTTAGAGATCACCTAACAAATTTTGTTGAGAAAGAGACACATATACATGTCGTCCTTGGAGATGTTTCCAGATATAATGTGAAATGGGTTGGAAATTCTACCTTCCAACTAGATTCAGATATGCATATTCAATTAAAAGAAGTACTATATGTACCTAGAATGAAGAAGAATCTTGTCTCCATTTCTTCCTTGGAATACAAAGGCTACAAGGTTACCTTCTTAGAAGGAAAAGTTCTTTCATGGCACAAAGACTCTTATATAAATTCTTCCAAGGTAATTGGTGTCCGAGAAAACAACTTGTACAGATTAACCATCAAAATAGTCCAAGCCCTACTACATGACACTATCAACTTGAGTGAGATATGGCATAGAAGAATTTACCACATTCATTATAGAGCTCTCCCAACTCTAGGGAAAATGGTAATAGGTATTCCCGAGATACATATTCAGCATAAAGGTCTATTCAAAGGTTTTTCTCTTGGAAAAAATGTTAAAGGATCCTTCTCAAGCAGTGACAATAGATCCAAGGAAATATTGGACTTGATACAATCATATGTGTGTGGGCCAATGAATGTTGCATATATGAATGGGTACTTGTACTATGTACTCTTAATATATGATCACTCCCAGAAAACTTGGATTTACTTCTTGAAGAACAAGGATGGAGTCCTTGCAAAATTTCAAGAATTCAAAGATCAGGGTAAGAACCTGACCGGAAGAAAGATTAAGGTATTGAGATCATATAATGGAAGAGAATACACCTCCAAAGATTTCAACAACTTATGTATTGAAGAAGAGATAGCCTTCCAAAGATCAAGATAATATCAGATGGAAACTGATAGTGAGACAATTCTGTATCCCCCTTCAGCAGTTCATAAGGAGACATACATTATTCCAGTTGATCAAGTTGCTCCAGTTGATCCAGTTGTTCCAACCAATCTAGTTTCTCATAGTGACATGCCCAGAGATATTACAGTTGGACATAAAATTCCTACTTGGTCCCGAGAAACTCTACAAGAAGTAGAGGGACATAAAGCCCCTCAAGGAACAACCAGAGAGAGCAAGAGACCAAAGAGATTCTCAAACTAGCTTTCATCCATGACCCACATCATTGACTCAGAGCCATATTGTCATGGAGAATCTTTAGGTGAACAAGTATGGCAATATTCCATGACAGAAGAATATCAATCTATAATGAAAAATTATGTATGAGACATTGTTCCAAGACTAGAGGGAAAGTTTGTAGTGAGTTCCATATGGATTTATAAAATCAATCATGCAGTGGATGGAAGCATCGCGAAATACAAAGAGAGGTTTGTAGCCAAAGGGTTCTAACAAGTAGAGGGATTTGACTATGAAGATACATTTTCTCCAGTAGCCCGATACACTTCCATCTGTTCTATCATTACACTAGCTGCTTCCATGGGTTGGAAGCTACACCAGATGGATGTAAAGACAACCTTTATCAATGGTGAAATTGAGGAAGAAGTTTATATCGAGCAACCAGAAGGATTCGTTATACACAACAAAATATCTCATGTGTGTAGGTTGAAGAAATCCCTATATGTTCTAAAGCAAGAACCACGTGCTTGGTACGAGAAAATGGATGGATTTCTGATGAGTTTAGGTTTCAACAAAAGTGTTGATGATCCAAACCTATATTATCACTATTAGTCCCTAAAGTTGCACTTGACTATTAGAGGGCAAGCTAGGGCATCATCAAGTTATTGCAAAAGTTTTTTGAGGGTTTTTATGGTTTGGTTTTTGAATAAGGTGGTTGAAAACTGGCTCAAGGTAATAAAATAAATGAGAAAATCAGAATAAGAACAAAAAATATCCCATTGACTAGTTAAAAGGTAGTCACATAGATGGATTAAACAAATAAGGAAAATAGAAAATGAAGTTTTCAATTTGTCAACTTCACACAAATTCTTATCTCAAAATATCATTAAGAAATAAGACCATCAACCTGAAATCAAAACTTGCAAATAATCACCACAGCAAATTCTTTACTGTATTAATCAACAATCAAGAAAACAAATGCACTGCAGTTTGAATAATGAGATCAAGCATGAAGAAAGAAGAACGGAGTATAAAAGAGTGTCTAACCATCCATATTCCTTTTCTATTAAGTGTCAAATAGAACAGTAATGTCTTACAAGGAATTTCACAATAAGTCCTCTAGATCTCCAATTTTTCGACCCTCCAAACTTCTCCTTCTATAGAGTTTATATAGAACAACACATAATTATCAAGATCCAAAAGAAATGGATCTGAAAACCTCTTCATATATATTTAGTTTCTTGTTTCAAATAATCAAGGAGAATATCCAATCTAATCTCCAATTAGAATTGATGAGGTGGCTTGTCAACTATTGTCCATGAGATTTTTCAGGAAAAAAAATCTGGAAAATGCCTGAAAAATAGGGTCCAACAATATCTTCGTATCTCTCAAATGGTGATATTTTTGTAAAAAAGAGTGAGGTTTTTGTGAAGAGACTCGTTCTTAACAGAAACCTCTTTTGATTTCCAAAAATTCATCTCCAAATATTCTGCAACCTCTCCCAAAATTACTGACTAAAACAGGAAATTATTTATTATTAAATCGCAGAAAAATAGGCCTCAAAGATCAATTTGAATCTCTTAAAATGTGATTGTTGTGTAAAAAACGAGAGAGGTTTTTGTGAAGGGACATGTTCCCGACAAAAAAATCTTTTGGTTTCAACAAATTACTCTCCAGTTGTTCTGTAACCTCTCTTGAAGAAAAAGACTAAAATAGGTAAAAATAACAGAGTATTTCCTGTAGCTTTATCAGAAAATTAGGCCTCAAAGATCAATTCAAATCTCTTAAAATGTCATTGATGTGTAAAAACCGAGAGAGATTTTTGTGAAGGGGCATGTTCCCAACAAAATCCTCTTTTGGTTTCAACAAATTCCTCTCCATCTATTCTGTAACCTCTCTTGAAGATAAAGACTATAACAGGTAAAAAACAGAGTATTTCATGTAGCTTTTCTGGTTCTGCAAAATAATATCCTTTGTCATCAGAAAACACTGCTTCAACTTTTGATGATCTGGTGGTTGCTCTTGTTATAGGTATTGTAGAATACTGAGAAATTTATTTTCCTTTTCTTTGTTTCTTCCCCAAGTTTTTGTCTTCTTTTGTTTTCCTATGTAATGGAAGCCTTTCTACTTTTTCTTTGATAGAAAATTCATTAACTGTGATACTCTTTTTCTGTGTGGTTGCCTTCTTCCCTTTGCCATTTCTTTGTTTTCTTGGTTGTGGATCAGGATTTAGGGATTGAATCAGCCAAGTCTAGGGTTTCTATGAATTATGATCAGGACGGTATGTCACTCTTGTCTAATCCAGCTATGAGGGACTCCCTTTTTCCAATCTGGGTTTTGCTTATCTGGAAGCAATAATTGGTTGAAAAACTCCATGACTACATGCTCCTTTTTCCACCATCGTTCTCCTCCAATTTCCAATATTCAAGTTGTTTGTCATGCCCTTTGAAAGTGGTAAAGAAATCGAACCAGCCAACATCCTTGAACCTTTGTGCCATCTGTGGGTATGCATCAAGAAGTTTGGTACCCTCAGGTTCCAACCTAATAATTTCCCCACTTTTCTTTGGTGCTATATCAATAACACGATGCTACAACTTGACACTGTTTGAAAATTGAATTTACAACCTGCAACTATTAGCATGTAACAGTTTATTCTAGAAAATACCTGCGCTTATAATTCAAAAAATTAGAACAACGAGTGACAGGATCATATAATGATGTTTGGAAATTTACTGATTTGAAAAGGGTCTTTGCAGTTATAGAATGATCCCATCATGTAACAATGTGAACTGTATAATGATTCAAGAGATATTATGTGACACATGTGGATTATTAGTCCACGATTTATGTAGTCATAACAAAATCAGGGTGGTTGGTGCTTATCATGGCATGATTATATTAGCGCTATGGGAATAATGTTATTCCAGCAGCGCTATTAATAACTTGGCAGAATTTTGAATTTGCAAGATTCAAATAGGCATATGAAGTGACACATCTTGTAAAACCATGTCTTAACTCCCCAAACTTAAGGAAATTATTCAAAAAGCTAAAAATGTGAAACATAACAAACTGAAAAAAAAAGATTAAAATCAAATGAAAGCAAACAATGAAGTGCAGGTAGGGAGGGTTTAGGATTAGAGTTTCTCACTAAATCAAAAGAAAAATTAGAGATTAACACTGGCTCCTTCTGGGGGATGATGCTCTCCCCATGAGGCATCAAGAACAAACAGACCACTGTGCCTTTTCCTCTATGCATCCATGCAACGTAACCTGCAAATGTTTGTCTATGCAAACATTCACATTTTTTTGTGTTGTGCCTAGTCCATTGGGTTATGGAGTCAGTCAATATTGTTCAAATCTGGCCCAAACTTCTGCAACTCTACTCCTCATTTGAAGCCAAAACTACCCCTATCAATAGTGCTTTATATGCATTGGGTATGGAGTCTTTATTTCAAAACTGAAACCAAATTTTCTGCTGCAAACTAACATATTGAAAATAATCTCATACTTGATGGCGAGCTTATTCTTCTATCTATTTGTACTTCTAACAAATAAAAACTGGCTCATCATGTGACATCATGCTTCCAATGAAGCCATGATAACATCAAACCATTTACTAAAGATCTTTCAATGCAGATAGAAATCAGAGAAGAATTCTTTATGTGTAACAGAATTTTAATTTGTAACACATACCTACAACCCTCATCTGATTTAATTCCAAAAATAGCAAGGCTGAAATCTTCTGAGAAACATAAATCCATATAAATGGCTATCGGATCATAGAAAGAAGTAGATTGATAACTGAAAATGGTTACCTTTGTTTGTTTCTCGATACTTCCATATACTGGTTCCAATTGTTCATGACTAATGTGCAGGTTGTTTTCATAAATCTGATGTTGCTCAGCTTCTGTCACCATAAATATAACAGGGTACTGATAACCTTCATCAATATTGTTATGGGTATCATATTTATCAATAATATGCTGAGGAAATACTTGTTCTTTATACACATCATAAACAAGAACTTTTTCATTCAAATCAAATTTAACAACATGTGCATCAGAGATGAGAACAAATGCATCTACAACTATGCAATATTTGTCCCTGTCATTAATTGAATCTTGATGATCTTCCTCAACAACATAATTTTCATCCTTACCATCAGTCTTCAGAAGAAAAATTTGCTTTCTGTTGAATATGCTTCTCAAATATATCGCAGCAATTTTCAAAAAGACTTTCAGCTGAAAATTTTCCTGTACAAAATATATTGAAAGAATTATGAAAACTTGCCAACAAGTTAATACTTGAAGATGGAAGAGATATGCACCAGTAGAGGGTTGCTCCCTTCAACAAGTATCTGAAAAGATTGATCTTGACATCCTCATGCACAATCTGACGTTCGTGAATAAACTCATGAAAATCCAGCAGATGCTCGGCTGGAACCTCCCAATATTCACCTTTAAATGTAGGAAGGATACCTTCCCATTCATCTTTGTTAAGGATTGGGTTTGGAAAACCAAATACATTTGAAAAGTCACAAAAGGATAACCTTTGACCCAAAATGGCTTCCATGTTTGGATCCAGTGGAGTCGCCTATTAATCTTTAGATAGTGGAGTCGCCATGGTGAAATATCTGCAGTCAATCACATGTCCTCTTCTTGTTCACCATCAAGAAGCAGATCTGATCGTTGTCATTCTCCCAGGGAAGATATGTCCGTTGCTTCATCCTCGGCAACGATGCCAAAAGATGCAAGTCCCTAAAGTTTCACTTGACTGTGAGAGGGAAATCTAGGGCATCATCAAGTTATTGAAAAAGTTTTTTGAGGGTTTTTATGGTTTGGTTTTTGAATAAGGTAGTTGAAAACTGGCTCAAGGTAATAAAATAAATGAGAAAATCAGAATAAGAACAGAAAATATCCCATTGACTGGTTAAAAGGTAGTCACATAGATGGATTAAACAAATAAGGAAAATAGAAAATGAAGTTTTCAATTTGTCAACTTCACACAAATTCTTATCTCAAAATATAATTAAGAAATAAGACCATCAACCTGAAATCAAAACTTGAAAATAATCACCACGACGAATTCTTTACTGTATTAATCAATAATCAAGAAAAAAAATGCATTGCAGTTTGAATAATGAGATCAAGCATGAAGAAAGAAGAACAGAGTAGAAAAGAGTGTCTAACCATCCATATTCCTTTTCTATTAAGTTTCAAATAGAACAATAATGTCTTACAAGGAATTTCACAGTAAGTCCTCTGGATCTCCAATTTTTCGCCCCTCCAAACTTCTCCTTCTACAGAGTTTATATAGAACAACACATAATTATAAAGATCCAAAAGAAATGGATCTAAAAACCTCTTCATCTATATTTAGTTTCTTGTTTCAAATAATCAAGGAGAATATCCAATCTAATCTCCAATTCGAATTGATGAGGTGGCTTGTCAACTGTTGTCCATGAGATTTTTCAGGAAAACAAATCTGGAAAATGCCTGAAAAATAGGGTCCAACAATATCTTCGTATCTCTCAAATGGTGATAGATATGTAAAACATGAGAGAGTTTTTTGTGAAGGGACACGTTCCCAACAAAAACCTCTTTTAGTTTCCAAACATTCATCCCCAACTGTTCTGCAACCTCTCCCAAAATTATTGACTAAAATAGGAAATTATTTATTATGAAATCACAGAAACATAGGCCTCAAAGATCAATTCGAATCTCTTAAAATGTGATTGTTGTGTAAAAACCGAGAGATTTTTTTGTGAAGGGGAATGTTCCCAACAAAAACCTATTTTGGTTTCAACAAATTACTCTCCAGTTGTTCTGCAACCTCTCTTGAAGAAAAAGACTAAAACATGTAAAAATAACAGAGTATTTCCTATAGCTTTATTAGAAAATTAGGCCTCAAAGATCAATTTGAATATATTAAAATGTGATTGTTGTGTAAAAACCGAGAGAGTTTTTTGTGAAGGGGCATGTTCCCAACAAAAACCTCTTTTGGTTTCAACAAATTCCTCTCCACTTGTTCTGTAACCTCTCTTGAAGATAAAGACTATAACAGGTAAAAAACAAAGTATTTCATGTAGCTTTTCTGGTTCTGCAAAATAATAGCCTTTGTCATCAGAAAACACTGCTTCAACATTTTATGATCTGGTGGTTTCTCTTGTTATAGGTATTGTAAAATACTGAGCAATTTATTTTCCTTTTCTTTTTATCTTCCCCAAGTTTTTGTCTTCTTTTGTTTTCCTGTGTAATGGAAGCCTTTCTACTTTTTCTTTGATAGAAAATTCATTAACTGTGATACTCTTTTTCTGTGCGGTTGCCTTCTTCCCTTTTCCCTTTCTTTGTTTTCTTGGATGTGGATCAGGATTTAGGGATTGAATCAGCCAAGTCTAGGGTTTCTGTGAATTATGATTAGGATGGTATGCCACTCTTGTCTAATCCAACTGTGAGGGACTCCCTTTTTCCAATTTGGGTTTTGCTTATCTGGAAGCAATAATTGGTTGACAAACTCCATGACTACGTGCTCCTTTTTCCACCATCGTTCTCCTCCAATTTCCAATATGCAAGATGTTAGTCATGCCCTTTGAAAGTGGTAAAGAAATTGAACCAACTAGCATCCTTGAACCTTTGTGCCATCTATGGGTATGCATCAAGCAACTCAGTACCCTCAGGTTCCAACCTAATAATTTGCCCACATTTCTTCAGTGCCATATCAATAACACGATGTTGCAACTTGACATTGTTCGAAAATTGAATTTACAACCTGCAACTGTTAGCATATAACAATTTCTTCTGGAAAATACATGCGCTTATAATTCAACAAATTAGAACGACAAGTGACAGGATCATATAATGATGTTTGGAAATTTATTGATTTGAAAAGGGTCTTTGTAGGTATAGAATGATCCCATCATGTAACGGTGTGAAATGTATAATGATTCAAGAGATATCATGTGACACATGAGGATTATCAATCCACGATTTATGTAGTCATAACAAAATCAGGGTGGTTTGCACTTATCATGGCATGATTATATTAGCACTGTGGGAATAATGTTATTCCAGTAGCGCTATTAATAACTTGGTAGAATTTTGAATTTGCAATATTCAAATAGGCATACGAAGTGACACATCTTGTAAAACCATGTCTTAACTCCCCAAACTTAAGGAAATTATTCAAAAATCTAAAAATGTGAAACATAACAAACTGAAAACAAAGATTAAAATCAAATTAAAGAAAACAATGAAGTGTAGGTAGGGAGGGTTTAGGATTAGAGTTTCTCACTAAATCAAAAGAAAAATTAGAGATTAACAATCACATTGATGGAAATGAATGTTTGATCTTGGTCCTATATGTGGAAGACCTTTTTCTCACCGGTTCAGAGAGACTCATTGTTGAATGAAAATGAGGATTGAATGCTAAATTTGAAATGAAGGATTTAGGATTGATGCACTACTTCTTGGGACTAGAAGTATGGTAGAGGACAGATGAGATTTTTCCGAGTCAAGGAAAACATACTGTGGAGATATTGAAAAGTTTGGTATGACAGAATGCAAATCCATGCCCACACAAATGGTGATGAATTTGAAGAACATGAGTGATACTGATTCAGGAGAGATTGATTCACACTTATACAGATAGTTGATTGGATCACCGATGTATCTAGTTAACACCAGACCAGATATATGCTATGCAATGAATGTGCTTATCCAGTTTATGAGTTAGCCGAGACAGACACACTGGATAGAAACAAAACATGTATTGTGATACCTACGAGGCACAATTGGTTATGGCCTAAGATATGCCTCCAGTGTAGACTTGAGCTTGTAGGGATATGCCCATGTAGATTGGGTAGGGAGCGCAGTGGATAGGAAAAGCACCTCTGATTATTTCTTCACTTTGGGGTCTTCCATGGTTTCCTGGTGTAGCATAAAATAGAGCTTTGTGGCATTGAGTACTGTAGAGGAAGAGAACATTGCATTAAGTGTAGCAATCCGCAAAGTAGTGTGGCTTCACAAAATTATGACTGATTTATTCGATAATGAAATGGATCCTACTACTATTCATTGTGATAACTAGAGTTGTGTGAAGCTCTCCAAGAACCCTGTGTTTCATGACATATTGAAACATATCAATCACTATATCAGAGAGATGGTGTAGAGGAAGAAAGTAAACATGCAATATCTTCCTACCCATGATCAGATCGTAGATATCTTCACCAAACCGCTTGCCAAGACAAAGTTTGAGTATTTCTGTGAGAGACTTGGCCTGGTGGAGAATGCCTCTGTAGCCGATACAGAGTGTTGATGATTACAATTGCGTGAGACATCCTCCAGGACACAGACCTGAGTGAGATCCCCTGAGATGGGTGTGTGGTTCCTATCTGAGACAGAACTGGAATGTTGTGTTGGCCTCTTCCTTAGAGAGAGTTTAGAATAACTCCAGATGATTCTCTTGTGTAACATAGTGAGAACGAATATCTGATGAGTTAGATGTGCCTATGGTTGAGCACATGTGATCATGTGAATTCCCATGAGTTGGGTGCATCATTCTGAGACAAAGATGAAAATGATGTATTAACCTCCTCTGATCATAGATTTGATATGATGAACTCCAGATGACTCTCCTGTGTAATGCAATGGGAAAGAAGATTTTCTAAGTTGGACGTGCCTGTGGATGAGAACAGGTGAACGTGATCCTAGTGGCTAAGCACTAGTGAGTGTGGTTCTCCTATGAGTCACAGTGAGATAGATATATGGACATCCCTATGGATATGCCCCTATTAGTTGAGCACTAGTGGGTGTATGATATCCCTTGCTATATTTTTCAAGAGTTAGACTTACCTGTAACCCTAATTCTAATGTAAAGGGTACATGTTGGCCCCACCTTAATGTAAAAGATAATTAATCTGGTAATCATTAATTATATTGTGAGTTATTGAGGTCGACCTTGTTGTTCCAATAGACACTTATGTTGACAGGTTCAGTATAATATAATTAAAGGTAAAATCCCCATTGAGGATTCATATCTTAAGTGTGAATTTGGAAATTTCATCAATTACATCTTCTCGAGAAAAGTGTGCACCTCTCTTGGGCACTAGTCTTCTAGGGTTTCTGAGCACCCTTTTGTGTGCTAGTTTTTTATGGTGGTGGAGGTATTTCTCTTGAAGAATATAGCAAAGGATTGGTTGGTTTTTCTTCCCTTGTTGAGAGGGGTTTCCCAGGATACTTCTTGTGTACTTGTGCATGGTGTTTCTTCTTGTGATCTTGGTTGTTGCAACAAATTGTTTATGGTTTGAGTAAAATTATGAAGATGAAATGAACTTCATGCTTAAGCCTTTCCAATAAAAAATCAACACCTAGTTGGATAGACCTTGACCCATGTCCAAACAGAGGTGCAATGGATTGGTGGATTATTTATTGACATTTGGATTACCATGGACCTTTATGTTGTCCAATTATGTATGATGAAGGATCCCATATTCATTAC
>SNQJ01S0005797.1:10637-20843 GCA_010110895.2 Picea sitchensis | reverse complement strand
TATAATAAACCCTAAATATCTCACTTATGCTTCTATTGAGAACTTATGATAATAATTTAAAACCATATGACATAGGAAATATTTAATTTCCGATTTTTTTTCTATATGGAAATACCGTGATAAGAAAATTGTAAAATTATTTTATGTTTTTAAAAGAAAAGTATTTATTTTCCTTTAGAAACAAACAATTTGATGTGCAACCAATTCTATTACCAAATATTTTTATACATAAAGAAAATTAAATATCAAGGGTTGTAGGTGCATGGGGGATTTTTATAAATATAGAGGGAAATCGAGAAACATCACTTGCTTGGGGTATTGGAAAGACTACAAACAACCAAGCAAATGCGTATGCTCTAGATTGGGGTATTCTCCTAGTAAAAGAAGCCAAAATGAAATCCTTGATTGTCATTGGAGATTCAATTATAATTATAAATCTAATGATATTGAAACAAATTCCAATAGATAATAGTTTGGCCTTGATCACATCCCAAATTCAGAAGGAGATTGGAAGTATGCACAAGGTTTCATTTTACTAGGTATTATGAGAATTCAATCATTAAGCTAATTATTTGGCTAATAAAGTAGCTAAATTTAGTTTGGGTTTTCTCTATAAAATGAGGGGTGGAGCTATCACCTAATTCCTTAACACCTTAAGGTTTTGAAATGAAGGTTTGTAACATTGCAATTAATAACCACATGTCACTCAATCTCTACCAATGGATTACAAGCAAGGATCCTAGGCTCGAAAGGACCATCCTTCCCCTCATTTACATGCTCAACATTAATTTGGTTTTGGGATTCGAACTCCTCAGTGAAGGAATGAATTGGAAAGGTGGGATAATGAAATGTCGTCTAGGAGAATATTGGTGTGTCGAAGGGAGGAAGATAGGTCATCCCAAACCCATCCTAGTAAGATCCTTGCCTAGTATTTGGATAATATTTTGGAATTTGTTTTTTCTTTTGAGTTGGTCTCGAGGTGTGATATGGGTGCATTTGTATTCTAGGTTTAGTTGGACAGTAGGGGCATATCGTATATGGTTATGTGGTATAGTTTTGTATGATTATCTTGTCTATGGTATTTGGAGAGAAGGCATATCCTGTGTATGGTTCCTAATGACATATTTTCATTTTTGTAAATTACTTGGAATATATCATTTTGGTCTTCTAGGTTTTGTTTTCATCTTGATCCTTTTTGTTTGGGAGATATTTCCCTAAGTTAATTTGGAACCTATATTAGATTTCCTACATTCTTGTTTTAAATTGTTGTGGTCCTTTGGCTCCTTGTTTTGTTGGTATAATCCATGGAGTAGGGGGTATCTCACTATGTGGTGGAAATAGGGCTTTCCTTGAGCCATTTCCTCTACACATATGCTCAACCCCTAGAATTCCCTTTACCATAGTTGGCACTAAACATTTATTCATTGTGTAGCTCACATGGATTATAGGGAGGCACATGAGTTTAGAAGGATGTTGTGAATGAATGAAGATTCAATACAGTGTAATAGATCCTCTTTTTTTTGGTGACCTCAAAGGTGCATGAAAATAAAAATTAGTGTACATCACAAAATTTGGTATTCATGATTACATTGGTGCAACAAAAGAAAAAAATTGAGGCTCTGGAAGAAGAATCTAACATGTTGAGAACATTGTTATCAACCTAAGAAAATATTCGCAGTCTCCAACTTCTAATCACATAATGTCAACAAACTCTATCCATGAATATTTAAAGGAAGAAGATAGTTCACTAAATGGTGGAGGACATGTATATTGGGAACGGAAAATCTTTTCCTACTAACCTTGGGAAGGAAGAAGCTAATATCCACCATGTCTTTTGATAATTTATATGTTCAATAAAGAAATTAGAGTATTACGAGTATTTTAAAGTTATATACCTACAAATTCGTCTACAAGAACCATTGGGATGTAATAATTGTGAAATTTTATCTGCTTTGTGTTGTAGTATTTGAGAGTCGCCTGCAATATCCTGATCAAGCTAATCTAGATACCTACTACGGATCTAGTGTTCTGTCTAGGGATGATTTCAAGGATGGAAATTTATTTTAAAATGTAGAAACTTTGGAGAATATTACTAATCCTTCATATGTCAAATATAAATGTTTGGCGATATTTTTTTAAAAATATTCAAATTTATAAGTATTTTATATAGTTTTTATAAAATTTTGGTGATTTTTAAGGGAAATTAATTTTATCCTATAGAATTTGGGCGAATCATTTTTAAAATAGCGAATCTCATTTTTTGAAAAACCATGGAAAATTAGCCCATGAGCGAAATTTAGCCCCTAAAATCATCCCTGGTTCTGTCTCACAGATATTATACTCTGGGGGTTTTGGGATGTGTTTTATCTTTAGATATGATACTCTAGGGGTTTCTGAATGCGTTTTAGATATGTTCTTGAGATTTTGTGTGGTTGTTGTATGTGAATGTTATATATTATGGTTTAAATAGTATAAATATGATGCATGCAGAGATAAGGAACAACAACCACCCAATAATATGTATTATGATATTTAAGCAGGGAAATACAATGAAATACTTGAAATATAGAAGATAGTCATAAGATAGATCTCATAGATCGTCACTGGAATACAAGAAAATAATAATAAAATACTTGTGATCAGAAGATGAAGGAAGATTTGATGCATGCACGGATATCTCGGCAAAATCGGTGGTTCCGGAGAAGCACGGTAACCACTACAAACTGGAAAACTCATCTTGAAGGCTATACCCGTCGGGGGTCTGTGCACCTCCTAGGCTCTCTCGATGTACCCAAATGATTCCACCAATGAAATCATATGATATAGGACCCAAAATGTGTGCCCCGCCAAATGCAGAACTGGGTCGGAAGGGTTTCCCCAGATATACTCGGATGCTCCGTCTATGACCCCAACTATCCTTCCACAAGAGTTGCACCCTAGATGGATGAATGATGTGCTCTAAAGGATTCCAATATATGAAACTGATGGTAGGTGGCTCAATCAATGCACCCTAGCTAGATCTCAATTGGGTCGGAAGGAAACTGCAATCTGAGCTATGATCTCGTGCAGCTACACAAACCCTCTATCTGACCTTGCACCCTCATTGGCTGAGCTGTGCACACTACAAATTGGATACTCATGAATAGCACTGTGAAATACTCGGATGGTATCTCTGATGGGATAGGGTGTGTCTCTCAACACCGAAACCGATCAATGGTGGTTGTTTTCTCCAGAAATCCACAAAACAATAGAATTTGAATCTCTTCCTCCTCTGGGAACTCTCAACATCAAATCATAACATAACATAATGATGAATTAGGTCAAATTCCTCCCTTTATACTCTTCCTGATATAATTCACCATTGACCTCACTTAAGATAAACGCTTTTCCTCCTATGGTGAATAATTAATCAATTAAGTCCCCCTTTAGCACCTTTTCATTCTAATTCTTCGTTGACTTATGCTTAAGTGACTTTTCCTATGATTTTTGGCTTAATTCATTGTTTAGCCACCAAATCACCCTTATTTCTCCCTTTGTTCCATGTTTGTGCTTGGCTATAGTCTACAGGAACATATATACTACCAAGTCAATCCCTACTGGCCTACTCTAGGGAATGGGACATCACAGTCCTCCCTTCCCGAGATTGCTTGTCCTCAAGCAACATCAATCCTGGGTGTTGCAGAATATGCTCTCCCTCCCATGTGGCATCCTCCACTGGAAGACCCCTCCATCTAACCAAACACTCCCTGATGACCCTTGTCCTAAACATGCACTCTCTCTGCTCTAGTACCTCCTTCGAAACTAGCTCCAACTGGCCCTCCTCATCCAAGGGTGGAAACTCCTATGAAATGCTAATTTTTTGTCGCATGACCTTTTTAAGGCAAGAGACGTGAAAGACGTTATGAATATTGCTACCCTCTGGTAGCTCTAGCTCGTATTCCACCTCACAGATCCTCCTGATGACTCTGTATGGACCATAAAACTTCGGCTTCAGCTTCTCTGCTCCGCTCCTCTTCAAGGAGGATTGTTTGTATGGTTGTAATCAAAGAAAAACCAAATCCCCTACCTTAAAACTGCGCTCAAATATTTGTCGGTCTGCATAGATATTTTGTTGGTTCGGAGCCGTCTGCAAGTTCTCTCTCACTGCCTGTAGAATCCTATGACTCTCCTCCACCGAGTATTTGGTCCCCCGGACCCTATTGTCCCTAAACACAGTCTCCACAAAAGAGAGTGCATCGTATCCATACAATGCCCTGAATGACGACAACTTGATAGACATATGGTAAGTTTTTTTGTAGCAATACTCACCCATGTGTAACCATCTCACCCATGTGCATTGTTTCCCCCCCACATAGTTCCTCAGATACCCCTCCACCCATTTGTCGATGATCTATGTATGTCCATCTGTCTATGGGTGGTAGTTTTTACTCGTAGCTAGCTCTGTGCCTGTTAACCTAAAAATGTCCTGCCAAAACACGTTGATGAAGCACCCATCTCTATCACTGAATATCTTCCTGGGTAAACCATGCAACCAGAATACCTCCCTAAAAAAACAAATTCTATCTGTATGGCCTTGTAGTCGGTGGGTATGGAAAATAAATGTGAAAATTTAGTCAGCCTGTCGACCACCACAAATATACAGTCCCTGTCTTGCACTTGAGGAAGGCCTATAATGAAAATCATAGAAATACTCTCCCATTTCTACCCTGGAATGGGTAGAGGCTATAGCAAACCTATGGGGTGTGTTTGCTCAGACTTGTTCTACTCACAAGTCATGCACTCCTGGATGTGTTTTAGTACATCATCCTTGAGACCCTTCCATGAGAATCTCTCCCTGATCTGCCTATACGTTTTGAAGTACCCCTAATGCCATGATGTAGGCATATCATGACACACCTTCAAAATTTTCCCCTTTAGGGTAGATTCTGAAACCAAGTAGATCCAGTCCTTGTAGAAAATGATGTCATCAAGAACCCGATATCTATCATCAATCACCTGTCCATCCATCACCTCACAAGCAAATTTTGTTTTGGAGTATTCCACCAACAAATGATCTTTCCAATCTGTACAAACTTCCATCATCAAACACCCTAATGGCCTCCTGGACAAGGCATCTGCTATGATATTCCTCTTTCCCTTGACATACTCAATGTTAAAGTCAAAGGCTTGGATCTTTGAGACCCACCTCTATTGTCTCTCACTGAGGTCTTTCTGATATAGGAAATACTTGATACTGTTATGATAAGTCTTCACTACAAATCTGTTGCCTACCAGATACTGCGTGAATTTGGTTGAGGAATTCATGATCCCTATCATTTCCTTGTCATAAATAGGATAGAGTCTCTCTGAATCGTTGAGATCTCATCTCTCAAACACAATGGGGTGGCCCCCTTGCATCAAAATTGCTCCAATCCCCACCCCTGATGTGTCACACTCTAAGACAAGCGAATGCGAGAATTATGGAAGGGCTAGAATAGGGAATGTTCTCATAAACTCCTTCATTTTATCAAATGTCTGTTGTGACTCCTCTATCCAATGAAAAGAACCCTTCTTGGTAAATTCTGTGAGTGGTGCTCCCAACTATGAAAATCCCTTGACGAACCTCCTGTAGTAACTGCATAACCCAAAGAATCCCTTCAAATCTGTGAGGTTCTTGGGTGTTGGCTAATCTAGAATGGCCATGATCTTCTCTTGATGAACCTGTACTCCCTCCTCACTGATGATATGACCCAAGTTCAATATTTCTCTCATGCCAAAATAACATTTGGATTCCTTGGCATATAACGACTGTTCCTGCATAATGCTCAAGAACTCCTCCAAATGTGCCAAATTTTCATCCCACGTCCTGTTGTATATGAATATATCATCGAAGAACACCAAAAGGTATTTCCTCAACTGTCCTCTAAATATGTGTTTCATGAAAGACTAGAAAGTGGTCGGTGCATTGGTCAACCCAAATGGCATGACCAAGAACTCAAAATGTCTGAAGTGGCATATGAATGCGGTCTTCTCTATATATTTCTCCCTGATGTTGATCTGATGATACCCGGATCACAGATCGATCTTGGTGAAGAAAATTGCCCCATGCAACTCATCCATAAAATCATCTATGCATGGAATGGGTTACTTATTCTTTATCGTTTTCTTTTTGAGAGATCTGTAATAAATGCACATCAACAAAGTGCCATCCTTCTTCAGTACCAAAATGACTCAAGAGGAAAAATGACTCGTGTTGGGTGTGATGTGCCCCATTGCAAGAAATTATTTGATTTCTTTCTCAATCTCATCCTTGAACCTCTTGGGATGACTATAAGGAGCAGTGATCAATGGTGTATCCCCTTCCTCCAACTCGATCATGTGCTCAAATCCTCTATCTGATGGTCTCCCTGGTGGTATCGGTCCAAACACTGAATCATACTGGCTCAGAATCTCTCTGATCTGTCGATGGTTTTGTTCGTTGTCATCTGAATCCTTCCATGTGGTGATCAAACACGTTGTTGCATAGGCCACATCACCATGATGAAATATCCTCTCCATCTGTTTTGACGATACTTCTCATGGTGCTCCTGTAGACATGCCTCTCAGTACCACTCTTGATCCACTGCAGTCTCTGAATCTCATGGTAAACGTCTGATATTTGAACCTAATCTCTCCTAATGAATATAACGACTGTACCCCTAATACTGCATCTATATCTGACAGGTCAACTACATAGAAAGTGTCTATCAAGGTGTAATTTCCTAGTTTGAGCTCTAGGTCTGGGATCATGTCCAAAAATGTCATAGTGTATCCATATTCCACTACTACGTGGAATCCCTCAAACTCCTCAGTGCGTAACCCCCTCCTGGCTACTAAGGAAACATATATGAAATTTTGGGTGGCCCCACCATCAACTAAAGTGGTCATGCACTGCCCCTATACAAGGCGCTTGAGCCTGAGAGTGTTGTACTTGGTTAATCCTGAAAAGGTGGATATGGTTCCCCCTTTCACCTCTCTATGAGGTTGGTCTCCTCCTTGGGTTGTGCTCCTGTCGGTATATGAGGTTTCTTCGATTGTTGATCTAGCTCATGAGTGGTCTCATCCTATGAATCACTGTCTGCCCATGCCCCGATGTCTTCGTCCTCCTCCTCACTACCTGGTTCTACTTTAATGTAGTGGATCTGTCCCTTTCCCATGCATCTATGTCATGGGACCCAAGGGTCTCTGCAAGAGAAGAAAATCTTGTTCCTCATCAACTCTGATCTCTTGTCATCATCCAACTTGGGCTTACCCTTCCATTCCCTTTGAGGATTCTTTTGATCCTTGTCTCTCTGTGGTACAAAGGGTTTGGTAAAGGTTTTGGGTTTTGCGTTGAGTCCCCCATGTCTCTCGTGCACACAATGGCCTCCTGTAAGGTATGAGGCTTGAAATCCTTAACCCAACCCCTCAAGGGCTCTTTCAAAGCCTCAATGAACAACATCACCAATCTGTGCTCTAATATATCGGATATGGCCATGGCCTTCTGCTGGACCTCTAAGATGAAGGCCTCAACCGATCCAGTCTACCTCAACTGTGTAAGATCCCTCAAGTGGAGCTATGGATCTCTCCCATAAAATCTATCCATCAACCTCTCTATGAACTCCAAATATGAGGTAATGTGGCTGCGACCCAACATCACCAGTCCATGGTAACACCACTCATGGGCCTCCCACTCCAAGTGTAATGTGGAAAATCTAATAGCTTCTGACTCTGTCATCGGGTTAATCTTGAAGCATGTGTGAAGCTTATGAACCCATGCCTAAGCTGAGCAACGTGATGATACGTCGAAAGTAGGAATGTACAGTTTTCCCACTTTCTTTTTGAAATCCATGTTGTGAGCCTGCATGTTGCCTCTCTGTACCTCCCAGGGTTTGTTTCAATATATGATTGAACAATAGTCCATAAAACTCATGTATGCATGGAACTCCGGTCCTAATGCCAAGTAGTCTCTCTTGTACTCCCCGAACAGATCCTGTAGCACCACTTTCCCCTGAACTGACTATCCTCATGCCTGCCCTGGTTGTCCCAAAGGTTGTCCCAATGTTTGTCCTGTCTGTAACTATGGATATAAAGGTCAGGGAATCCTCCCAAACAATGTGTAAGCTTAGGTTGGTGAAGGGTTTTTACTATCCCCTCCCTGAGATCCATTGGAGCCACTAGCCCCACCTCCCTGGTGTCCTCCTGAACCACTCAGTCCTCTTGCATAATTGGAACCTATAGTGCTCATACTATGTTGGAGAATCTATGCACTAAGGTTCATCTGTTGTGTGGTTGTCAACAGGTCCCTCTGTCCCCTAGCTGGGTCACTCAACATGGCCTGTGTGTTGTTAAGATGTATCTTGGGGCCTTTCTCCTGCCCTAGGGTGTCTCACAATGTCACCCATAGTCATCTCTATCTTGGCTTCTATGTATGAACTGATATGTTATCTATCCTCTATCGCTATCTTTGTATCTGACTGAGTGTGCAAGGGGGTGTAATCCCTTCGGTTTCTATCTCTCATATCTCTGCTATGACCTCTGCGGTATTGAATGTACTCATCTCCAATATGTCCTCAACCCCCTGGGTATTCTTCACTTGTTCACAGAATCATGGGGTCATGAGAAACACTTCTTCATAGGATGGCAGGAAGAAGGCTATGATACCACTAAAATATCTAGTGTTCTGTCTCACAGATCTGATCCTCTGGGGGTTTCTAGATGTGTTTTATCTTCATATCTGATACTCTGGGGGCTTCTGAATGCATTTTAGTTATGTGCTTGAGATTTTTTGTGGTTTTTGTATGTGCGTGTTATACATTATGGTTTAAAAAGTATAAATATGATGCATGCGGAGATAAGGAACAATAACCGCTCAATGATGTGTATTATGAGATTTAAGCAGGGAAATACAATCAAATACTGGAAATATAGAAGATAGTCATCAGCTAGATCTCAAATATCGTCACTGGAATACAAGAAAATAATCATAAAATACTCGTGATTAGAATATGAAGGAATATATGATGCATGCACAGATAGATCAACAAAATTGGCAGTTCCGAAGAAGCACGGTAACCGCTACAAACTGGAAAAATTGTCTGGAAGGCTATACCTGTCGGAATGAGCTGGAAACTATCCCAATAGAAGCTCCCTGGCCTCTAGACTAATCATGGTGAATGTCGAATGGAATATATATCCTCTTATGCTTTGGATCTCGTCCCCTGGGGGTCTGCACACCTCCTGGGCTCTCTGGATGCGCCCAAATGATTCCACCAACAAAATCGTTTGATATAGGACTCAAAATATTCACCCCGCCAAATGCGGAATTGGGTTGAAAGGGTTTCCCCATATCTACTTTGATGCTCCGTCTATGACCCCAACTATCCTTCCATAAGAGCTACGCAGTATATGGCTGAATGATGCGCTCTAAAGGATTCCACCAACTGAATCTAATGGTAGGTGGCTCAATCAATGCACCCTGGCTAGATCTCAACTGGGTCAGAAGGAAATTGCAATTTGATCTTTGATCTCGTGCACCTACACAAACCCTCTATCTGACCTTGTTCCCTCACTGGCTGAGTTGCGCACACTGCAAACTGGATACTCCTAAATAGCACGATGGAATACCTGGATGGTATCTCCGATGGGATAGGGTGTGTCTCTCGACATTGAAATCGATCAATGGTGGTGGTTTCCTCCAGAAATTCACAAAACAGTAGAAGTTGAATCTCTTCCTCCTCTGGGAACTCTCAACATCAAATCATAACATAACATAATGAGGAATTAGGTTGAATTCCTCCCTTTATAATCTTCCCAATCTAATTCACCATTGACCTCACTTAAGCTAGGATCTTTTCCTCCTAAGGTGAATAATTAATTAATTAAGTCCCCCTTTAGCACCTTTTCGTTCTAATTCTTCGTTGACTTAGGATTAAGTGACTTTTCCTATGCTTTTTGGCTTAATTCGTCGTTTAGCCACCAAATAACCCTTATTTCTCCCTTTGTTCCATGTTTTTACCTGACTATAGTCTATAGGAACATATAGACTACTAAGTCACTCCTTGTTGGCCTACTCTTAGGAACGGGACATCACAGTCCTCCCTTCCCGAGATTTCTTGTCCTCAAGCAACATCAATCCTGGGTGTTGCAGAATATGCTCTCCCTCCCATGTGGCATCCTCCACTGGAAGACCCCTCCATCTAACCAAGC
>SNQJ01S0005797.1:0-10587 GCA_010110895.2 Picea sitchensis | reverse complement strand
TAACCAAGCACTCCCTGATGACCCTTCTCCTCAACCTATGCTCTCTCTTCTCTAGTACCTCCTCCGGCACTAGCTCCAACTGACCCTCCTCATCCAAGGGTGGAAACTCCTCTAAAATGCTAATATGTTGTCCCATGACCTTTTTCAGGCAAGAGACGTGAAAGCCGTTATGAATCTTGCCTCCCTCCAGTATCTATAGCTCATATGCCACCTTGCCTATTCTCCTGATGACTCTGTATGGCCCATAAAATTTTGGCTTCAGCTTCTCTGCTCCACTCCTCTTCAAGGATTACTGTCTGTATGGCTGTAATCGCAGAAAAACCAAATCCCCTACCTCAAAACTGCGCTTGACACTATGTCAGTCTACATAGATATTCTATTGGTTCTGAGTCGTCTGCAAGTTCTCTCTCACTTCTTGCAGAATCCTCTGACTCTCCTCCACCTAGTCTTCGGCCCCCAGGATCTTGTTGTCCCCAAACACAGTCTCCACAAAGGAGGGTACATCGTATCCATACAATTCCCTAAATGGTGACATCCTGATAGGCATATGGTAAGTTGTGTTGTAGCAATACTCACCCATGTGTAACCATCTCACCCATGTGCGCTACTACCCCCCCACATAGTTCGTCAGATACCCTCCACCCATTTGTTGATGATCTTTGTTTGTCCATCTATCTATGGATGGTAGCTAGTACTCATAGCTAGCTCTTTTCCTATCAACCTAAAAATCTCCCCAAAATGCGTTGATGAAGCGCCCATCTCTATCATTGACTATCTGCCTGGGTAAACCATGAAACTAGAATACCTCCATAAAAAATAACTCTGCTATCTGTATGGCCTTGTAGTCTGTGGGTATGGAAAAGAAATGTGCAAATTTGGTCATCCCGTCGACCACCATAAATATACAGCCCCTGCCCTGCACTCGAGGAAGGCCTGTAATGAAATCCATAGAAATGCTCTCCCATTTCTGCTCGAGAATGGATAGGGTCTGTAGCAACCCTGTGGGGTGTGTCTGCTCGTACTTGTTATACTAACCAGTCATGCACTCCTAGATGTGTTTCAGTACATCATCCTTGAGACCCTTCCATAAGAATCTCTCCCTAATCTTCCTATACGTTTTGAAGTACCCCTGATGCCCTGTTGTAGGCGAATCATGACACACCTTCAGAATTTTCCCCTTCAGGCTAGATTCTAGAACCAAGTAGATCTAGTCCTTGTAGAAAATGACATCATCAAGAACCCGATATATATCATCAATCACATGTCCATCCATTACCTCACAAGAAAATTTGTTTTTGGATTATTCCACCAACAAATCAGCTTTCCAATCTATACAAACATCCATCATCGAATACCCTGATGGCCTCCTAGACAAGGCATCTGCTATGATATTCCTCTTTTGCTTGACATACTCAATGTCAAATTCAAAGGCTTGGATATTTGAGACCCACTTCTGTTGTCTCTCACTGAAGTCTTTCTGATCTAGGAAATACTTGAGACTGTTATGATCAGTCTTCACTACAAATCTGTTGCCTACCAGATACTGCCTGAATTTGGTTAAGGCATGTATGATTGCTATCATTTCCTTGTCGTAAATAGGATAGAATCTCTCCGACTCGTTGAGATTTCGGGTCTCTAACACAATGGGGTGGCCCCCCTACATCAAAACTTCTCCAATCCCCACCACTGATGCGTCACACTCTAAGAGAAACGGTTGCGAGAAGTCTGTAAGGGCTAGAACAGGGCATGTGCTCATAACCTCCTTCATTTTATTAAATGTTTGTTATGACTCCTTTGCCCAATGAAAATCACCCTTCTTGGTCAAGTCTGTGAGTGGTGCTCCCAACTGTGAAAATCCCTTGATGAACCGCCTGTAGTAACTGCATAAACCAAAGAATCCCTTCAACTCTGTGAGGTTCTTGGGTGTTGGCCAATCCAGAATGGCCTTGATCTTCTCCTGATGAACCTGTACTCCCTTCTCACTGATGATATGCCTACATAATTCTCAAGACCTCCTCGAATTCTTGTCTTTATACTCTTCCCGATCTAATTCACCATTGACCTCACTTAAGCTAGGCACTTTTCCTCCTAAGGTGAATAATTAATTAATTAAGTTCCCCTTTAGCACCTTTTCGTTCTAATTCTTCGTTGACTTAGGCTTAAGTGGCTTTTCTTATGCTTTTTGGTTTAATTCATTGTTTAGCCACCAAATCACCCTTATTTATCCCTTTGTTCCCTGTTTGTGCCTGACTATAGTCTACGGGAACATATAGACTACTAAATCACTCCCTGCTGGCCTACTCTTGGGAACGGGACATCACACCACCATCCATGCTTGAAATGTCAGGACAATTGTTTTTGTATTTTATTGTTTACCTTTTTTCTAGAGATTTTATAATATAACATTTCCTAGTTTCAGTTAAAAAAAAAGACAATTAAATATCATATGATTGAAGTGCCATAAGTGAGAAGAGAGAAAAAATGAGGAATGATTATGCCTTAACATATTGCATTATTCTTGGTGCTTGATAGAATTAGAGTTAAGCTAGACCTAACTTAGTATATAATAAATGGGTTTCTTATTCTATTACAGTCTCCGATGTTATGAAATGCTATATTGAATGATTTAAATTATTATAATGAACATGGTACATATGTTTAAATGATACAGTACATTAATTATGCAATGTTACATCTGAACAATTAAAATATAAAAATTAATATGATTATAATTTATTTTTTTAAATTTCGTGATGAGTAATTGAAATTTTATTAAAAAAACAAGAAGCTACATCTAGATATTGGAAACAATGGAAACTTTACCACCAAAACATATAATATTGGTGCATAGTATTCAACTGAACAAAACGATATGTTGTATTCATGTTTATATATTGTTGCTTTTTAATTATTGTTACACACCAGTGTGATTTACATGTAGTAATGAACTTGCGCTTACTGTGAAAGCACTAGTGCATGAGGGGGGATGTGCGGCTAGGTTTTGCTAGCCACATCCCTGTTACCATGGAGATGGGCGAGTGCGGGCGTGGTCACTTCCAGGGAGAGCGAGGACTCGGGCATGGGCGAGGACGAGGGAATGGGAAAGCGTGGGCGAGGGCATGAACTACTAGGGCCAGTAGAATCCGTAGAGAGGCGCAGCGGGTGCAGGCTGAGTGTGGGTTTGACAGTGGTGGCGGAGGGGCGTTTTCCCAAATGGCCTGTGGTATGGCAGTGCTCTGTGGAAGGTGGTCTACGTTGGTTGCCTCCTATTTCGAGGCTGAATGTCTCTCTTCTTTTACCAAATGTTGTTTCGACCTAAGTCGTTACTCCATATGCGCGACTGTCTTAATCTCTGGAGCGTTGATGGAGGCTTCTGAGGTTTGTTGCAATGGGGCCTTTCTTCCTCTCTTTGGTTTTTCTAGACCCTCTTGACCTCTTCCACCTTGGCTAGAAGAGGTTTTGGACCAGAGCTTTGAGGTCCACATCGGGGGCATGCGGTGTATTGTTTAACACTTTGAGGTCCTTTGGGGGCGTGCGGTGTTGGATAAACACTTTGAGGTCCTTTGGAGGCATGCGACATCTAGTTTAGTTTCTTTTATGTTGTTTGTTGGGGTTTTTACCCCTGTTTTGTTTCTCTTTTTCAGCCTATGTGCTGGTACTGGTGATTTTCTAGTTTCTTTTGGGGATGTAGTAGTATTTTACTGAGCATGGTCTATGGACTAGTTATGCTATGATCATCTGTTATGGTCTTGAAGATGTAAAAAAATTATATTTTCAGTAATATAATTTGAGCGAATTTTCTATTGGAAAAAAAGAAAGCACCGGTACTTCAAACTATGACAACACCACCATTACTTTTAAAGATATTGCTACCTTCATCATTAGTATTATTGTTACCACTACCAAGACTTAACAGTGCATAAAGATATATATGCAAAATCGCTAACTAATTAATCATACACTTTGGAGTTTTAGAAATATTTAGTACACATCAATTCTTTCAAAATATATAATACACACCAATATTTTTAAAATATATAATAAACATCGATACTTTCAAAATATGTAATATGCATCTTTTTAATGCACATTGGTGTTTTCAAAGTATATAATACAAATAGGTGTATGTTTAGTGTGTATGGATGTGGCTTATTGTTTGAAAGACGTGCTCAAAAGAAAACCTCCATTAAAATCTCTAGCTACTCAGACTTTTTAGTTATAAAGAAAATCCACTAAAACCTTTTATTTCTTTTCTCATATTTTCATCAAACTCTATAACATAAAAACCTCTGCTAAAATCTTCTCAACATGAAATTTCCCTTATAATAAATTTAAGATGCTGGCTAGGAAGTATGAAATATGAATACATATGAAATTAGTGTTTGAACATAACAAGTTATATGTTTTTTAAACATAGAACAATGTAACCTTTATTGGATTATAGAAATGGATGATTGATTCACTTCATCCTCCGAGTGAGAATCCTACTCTTCAATACACTCTTATACTATATTATGATAATCTTTAATTATATTTATTATGATCCTCTAATTTGTCAAGTAGCTACAAGGACTTGGATAACGTCAACATTATCCTAGTTGTATGGATAATAAAGGAAGCAGAGTCGGTAAGAAAAGGTTTAGTTGAATCACTTTTTATCCCTAGTAGGGAATGAAACGACAAATAAGCCGAGGTGGATATCATTCTATTTTTACGTATGCACATACATGTAATCGAAGAGGACACTTCAACTTGCTCTCTCATATCTCTTTCTTTTCTATCAAGGAAAGTGAATTAAGAGGGAAACATGGAATGAACCACAACATGCATATTATAATGATAGCGTAACTCTCACGCTAGCTGCCATTTGGCGAGGGCCCGTCTATATATAGAAACACACATTAACACATTAAGATGGATATCTTCACCACTTTGGAACAACTTAGCAATAAAGATGCATTTTTGCATTTAAAATGTGTGAAATAAATACAACTAAGATTGTTTAAGGTCATAATCAAGCAATGGATTTACAAGGGAATAAGATAGTAGATGGGGTAGGAGATATCACCTTCATGAAACAAAACATAACTCTTATTTTTCTTTAAATTTATCTAGAAATACTATAACCCTAAGCCTCACATCGATATAGAATCATTGGGTAAATAAAAGTCACTTATTGAAAATGACTTTTTTTTTTTGTTTTTTTTCCAAAAACAAAAAATTTTCATGTCTACAATTGTTATTAAGATCAAAATAGACTTTTGAGCCTTCATTGTTTCTTTTGTTAATAGCATATTTCCAATTCCACTTGTGATAACAATTGATTTCGAAATACTTATAAAAATGGACCTATTTGAAGTTTCTATTATTATAAGAAAAACTTGAGTATGTGGTTTTCTTCGATTAAATGATCATTGTCTTTGTTTTCTTTGTATAAATAGACATTTTGTAGTTACTGCAAAAATATTTTAGAATTTCAAGTTGTTTAATAATATTAGAGGAGCTCCTTGCTACGATAACAACATCATCTTCATATAGAAGGTGATGATGATGACTAACCCTACTACTTTATTCCTACACAACCTTTTCTTCATGTAATCAACTAACTTGTCAATATAAATACTGAAAATAGTACGCAATAAATGGTAATTTTGCTTGAAGCCTATATTATAATTGATTTCCTCTTATCATCCCTGATTATTTCTAAACTTGTCAAAGAACATTTTGTATATCCTTATCACTGAAACCCTCAATCTAAAAGGGGGTCTAATATCTTGTAGCCTCTATTAATGGTTATTTATGGGAATTGTGTCAAAAAAAAATTTAGTCAACAAAACAACAAAATATATTAACCTTGTTATTTTGACAATCTTCTACTTTAATCTTGGAGTGATTAGATAGTCTAAGGTTGAATGGTCACTTTCAAAACCATATTTCCCCTTAGATCTCTAATCATGGATTTCAAACCACGAGATAATATTCTTCTCCAATATTAATCCATACAACTTAGCTAGAAGAGGAATTATCATAATTGTTGTATAATTTGAAGGATTATTTTTGTCAGAAATTTTAAAAATATGAACAATAAGGCTTTCTATCAAATTCTTAGGAAAACCTTCCTTAATTGCTAGATTAAAAAATTATGAATTTAAGGAAAAAGAATGGAGTCTCTTATCTTTAATATTTCAGTGTGATAACTTGCAATGTCTTAGCTTTTCCCTTCGCAAGGCACTTAAATCCAAACCTAATGTATTCTATAATGGATATGAATCAAGTCAACTTTAAGGTAGACATATTACTTTTCCTTCTTAGCTAACACTAGTAATAGCTAGTGTAACATTCCAGTTTTAATCTTTGTGAATTGTAATGTAAATGTACACATGTTAAATAGGTTGGTGAGCCAATATGTTTTGGGCCAGAGTGCCTAGCATTGTAATCTATACATACCTTGATTAATTAAAAATACATTTCTAGCTAAGATATGAGATGGATGATAAAATTGGGGGGCTATGGTTCCACAATAAAGGGGGATAAAAGGGTGTTTTGAGGGAAAATACAGCATGCCTAGAATCCCATGTCATTTTCCTAAAGTAAATTTCCATTACCATATAATCCTTCTTTGAATTATCAAACTAATCATAGAATGAGAAGTATAGGTTGAGTACCTTCATGTAAGAGGTTGGTGGGGAAAGTCATCTCACCTATTTATGATAGCATGGGTTGAGTACAACCACATTTTGGGAATTGTGAGAGTCAAACACGCATGGGAGAACTAGAAATTCTAGTAGGAAAAGAACACAAACTTTTGGGACAACAAGAGGAAAGGAAAAGGAGAGATAGATGCTGAAAATAGAAGGAAACCATAGTAGGCATTGAAGAAAATCCTGTTGAATATGAGAATTACCTGGAAAATAAGGTTTTTATTTCTGGAAGGAATATTTCTATTGAGAAAATGCTCAAGAGCCTTGAAAAAGTTGATGTGAGAACTCCTGTTACAACTGAGATTCCTAGAGTCCACAACTAAGAGATTTCTTGGCTAACTTGTGTTAGAGACCTGGAGGGAAGTGGGAGAGCCTAGGGAACTATGTGGAAGAGAAGGGGATCCCATTCCTTAGGTTGTGCAGGTTGAGGAGAAAAGGAGCTAGTGGATTGGAATTGTTGTAGGAGTTAGTATTCTGGGTATTGATCTATTGAGTGGACAATAGCCAACCTTAGGAGGCATTCCTTCCTTATGGACTCATATCCCTAGCTTGGGGGTGGATTTCTATTGAAATAAATGGAACAATAGGCCTATTATTGGGAGGAACATCCCTCATATGTAGTTAGTTGGTGACATTTACTTATGAGATAAGTGTGTCATTCACCATTTTTATTTATTGTGTTAATGCTATGTTTTGTTTTTTTCCTTTTACTGTGTGTTTTTAATGTTGTGCATGGATAAATAAATTTCATTCACATTTTCAAAATTGTTGATAGTTTCATGAGTGTTTTGTATCATGTTGCATGCATTTGTTTTATATTGGTATCCAATTTCTTTCTTTGGGTTTGGTAGTGGGTATGCTCCAAGTTGGTATCAAAGAATAATTTGTATTAGTGTGGCCCAACATGCGATTTGGGTATGATATAAGTGGTATTATAGCTTAGGTTGGAACACTAAACTTGCAGGGGCCTGCTACAAAACAACATAGTTTTTATTTGCATGGAACTTGGGTGAAATTAATTTATCCCAACCTAAGGAATCAGAGTCAAATTCCCTGAATTTTGATTTTTACAAGAGGATTATCTGGTCTAGACATTGATATGGCCATTAAGGAGTCAAAATTAGCTCATAGGTTCGAGTTTATGGTTTTCACAATAGCCACGAGCTCAAAATTTTGGAAAAATGACTAAGGAAAAATACATGACTTTTTTGCGATACAATGGGTATCACATGAAAAATTTATTGTTCTGATACAATGTGTATCGTATGGAAATTTTTTTCCATGTGGTACGGTATTTTTCGTCGGGAATAAAAAAAATTGGGACTTAAAAATTTCAAGAAAAAAAATGGGTAGATTTCTCGTATCCCAAGAAAATATTTTCTTGCGGTGTGATGTATTGCACCAAGAAATGTTTCTAGTGAAATACACCACACAAAAATAAATGATGGGATGTGATAAAGGGAGAAGATGAATGATATTGCAAGAAAATAATTTCTTGCAATGCAAAGTATAACACCTAAATATGTTTATGGTGTGATACACCGCACAAAAAGAAAATGTGGCGATGCAATACACCACATGAAAAAATAGTTTTGAGATGTGACAAGGGACAAGGAAGAAGAAAAAGAAGGAAGACTTAGTTCATTTTGAGAAAAATCCAAGGTTTTTCTTGTATCACATGAAAAGAAAACGTTGTGATGTGATACACCATGTGAAAAAAAACCTTGGGATGTGATAAAAGAAGGAGGCGCATGCTTGTCGCAAGAAAAATATTTTGAGAGATGCAATATGTCGCACTAGAAAAAGAATCCGTGCAACACATCACATATAAAGTAAATATTTTGATGGGGTAAGTAAGGGAACACTCTCACAGGAAAAAAACCCTTAAAGGAATTAGAGAAGAAAATGATGAAAAGAAAGAAAAGAAAAAGGCCCATATCATAGGGAGGAAAATATTGGCAATGCGATGAATTGCACGAAGAATATTTTATGGTGTGATACACCACATGAAAAAAATATTTTAGTGAAATAAAAGAAGGAAGGAAAGTCCCTTATCGTGAGAAAATATTTTATGGCCACGCGATACGTAGCACAATGAAACTTTTCACATGCGATAAATATCTTTGGGATAGTGCGATAAAGGGAAAGACACAAGAAAAATTTCTAAGTAAATACTTAACATAAGATAGAAATTTTTCACTGTGTGAGATATCGCACAAATAAAATTTTCATGTGCGATAAAGAAAAGAGATCACATGAGAAAATATTTCTCATACGACAAGGAAAGGAAACAAGAAAAAATGAACAAAATTTTTCTAAGTATGAGAGTGTCACAAGGAAATATTTTTAGGACATATGATGTGTCATGTCAAAAAAATATTTCCAAGCGACACATTGCAAAAGAAAAAATTCACATGCAACACATCACAAAAGACAAGAAAAGAAAGGAAATGAAAAGGAGGATAAAGATTATAAAAAAAGAAAAAAAAGTTTGGAGACAAAAACTTGTTTCGATCATAATAGGAGAAAATCAACTCCAAATCAAATGAAATTTTGGGGTTAAGTCTGCAATGTCAATACCTATAAAAGTTCTAGTGAATACCACTCGCCAATTCTGCTTCAATTTTCTAGAATTGGAAAATTAGAGATTTTTGAAGAATAGGGTGGAACTCTTTGACAAAGAACGTGTTATTGATGAAATTGATATAGTTAGCCTATGCAGAATACATGAAGATATCTATTTGGGTATTTGGCCAAATTCCAAAGGGTTTGGAGTGGAGGCACCAAAATAAGGAAAACTCCACTATTCTAGGAGAGTTTTGGGGAATTTTTTAAATCTTCAGAGGAGGAAAAGGGACCCTATATCAAAAATATAGAAAATATTATTTACTTGACATTCTACCTCCTCAACAATATGGACAAATTTGTCTTGCTAAATTTGTCTTATTTTTTTCTCTATTTGGGAGATAGCCATTTTTATTAAAAAATCGAAGACTGGAGAAAATGAAAAGAGGACAAAGTTGACAATTTTCAATCGATGAAGAATTTGAATGGGGCATTAGATACCCATTCATAAATTTGTTCTGTACTCAAAATTAGAAATAATTATCAACACCTAATACCAAAAAATTATTGTTTATCTCCATATTTTCCTCTATCAATGACATAAAATGGCCTCTTAGATAGATGTCACTAGTGAGAAAAGGGCACAATTGAGTAGAAATGGAAAAATTCATAACTTTAATCTTAGAATTCAAATCGAGGCATGAGTATAGTTGTTGGAAATTGAATCGAAAGTAAAACATGACAGAAGGTTCAAGTTCTCCAAGGAAACATCTAGTTGCTTTAGAAAGTTGCAAAAGAAATGATATTTGACTTAGTGAATAGTGTAATTCTTTAATATGAAAGATTTCCAAAATAGCTTTATTTTTGGAAAAACGATTTTCAAAGGACAGAGGTGCATGATAGATGGGAAGATTGAGTAGGGAAGGATACATATAATTCATGATGGTTCTCGTGTAATGGTCTGGAGACACATTGGAAGTGTAACAAACCGACAATAAAAACGGGTTGAGTTTTAATAACATGGTATTGTTGATGAGTAGGAAACACTCAAGAAGAGTGTGTTAAGTTAAGGGGTTATTAACAAGATGATCGAATATCATAAATGAATGTTGTGTGGGTCTATTTCATAATATAATTCTAGAGTGCAATCATGAAGAAAAGAGCTATGAGAATCAATGAAATTGGTTATTATGTACAACCAATGAACCATGACAATAGTAAAAGTTATAGAGAAGATAATAAAAGGTTGATAAGATCTCTGGAGGAGTAGAACCAAATTAATATTGAGTTGATACAGACTCTAAATGACTTGCAAAGGAAA
>SNQJ01S0005796.1:282164-298409 GCA_010110895.2 Picea sitchensis | reverse complement strand
CATCTTGTACTTGAACATTTAAGTGGGGTAAAAGGAGGTTGCCCCCTCGAAGAGGCTTATTATTTGAAATTATCTCTTTTTCAAGGCGTTGATTACTTTTTTTGAGGTTTTTCTATGCTATATTGATATTTGGTTCTTAACATTTTCTATGTTTCAATCCCGTTTAAAAATGAAACTAACCCCGAGCATAGTTTCACTGCTATTTTCCATCTCGCTTGCTTATGGACATTTCAATTATGCTTGATGATGCTCCCATTTTGTAGTTACCCTCTAGAGAGACACACTGTTGTGAGTAGTCCTCACTTTCCATGCCTACTTTCTACACCTTGTCACAATCATTGCTCAGGATTTGTTCTATCCATTGGAACTTAGTTGCAATGCCACTCGTTCTCTCTAGAAGAGATTAGTATTTTTTCTTTCTCATGCTCATAAATACATGGGAATAATTTATCGAGTATACTTTTATGACTTTTAGGGCTTGTAAAAACTATACGTTAAAATGAACTCCTTGGAGTCTCCTTCAAGCTCTTTTTCAGACTCTCTAAACATAAAAAGATTGCTGAGTGAGCTTGTTTCATCTTGCTCTCATTAAAAGGATTTGAAATGGAATTTATTTCGTGTAAGTTTAACCCTTTTTTCATACCGAATGGACTAATTATGAAAAATGAATACTCTAGTCAGCATTGACTAGAAGAGTTCTCCCTTGTATTGTTTTATACTTTTTCGAGCTCGTGAGACTAAATTTACAAAAAAAAACAACCCTAGAGTTTTATTTAAGTTCTTTTCAGACTCTCTAAATATGAAAATAACATGAGTTTATCTTCTCTGGGATCATAAAATTATACAGTGAAGGACCCATATGGGACCGAACCCCTCCTTTAGGTTCATTAAACATGTAATGAGGGAATCATCAAAGATGAGATATACCAAGCATATGTTATCCTTCTCGAGATCGCTAAAAACAAAGAGGTTCTCACCATTCATGGTGGGGGGAAATTTTGAGGGAAGTGGGTAAGTTTTTTGGAAAACATAATGACAGTTATTTGTTGCCGCCCTTGAACATGACACCTATTTGCGTCTTGTCTTATAGTTGGGTAATTTGCTTGTCTCTGAGTCATACCAATCCTACCAGTCATTATACTTCTTTAGTTCACCCGAAGAGTACCCTAGTTATCGTCTCACTATGTTTTGGTCTATCTCTCAATCAAGTCAATTCTTCGAAGTAATTTGTCATGCCTCACAATTTTCAAGGGAAGTTTCAACCCAAATCAACCACTCTGCAATATTACCAACTTTCATCCTTGTATTAGTTTTTTCTCATTTGATTTGTCATATGACATCACTTTCCTATGTCATTTTTGTGTCGATGATGGGGGAAACATCATGGCCCTCCTTTGACGAGTCTGTTCCTATTGACTTCAACACATTTTTCAGGAATTAGACCTAGAAAATAGATAGTACCTTGGAACCTGCATTACTCAATGGTTGATTTCCTTGCTTTTGAAAGTAGGTTTACATCATTGTCCTTTGATTGAATGATTCCAAGAATGTTCGACTTCATCTCATTTGTTAACATTCACTGGAATGTACTAGGGTATCTTGGGATTCATTGTCATCATTGGTGATTTCTGTAACATCCCACTTTTGTGTGCACTTCTGATGTGACTTATTCTTTAAGGACACTTGCGTGCAAGTGATCCGGTTCATTATATGAGTGATTGTTTCGCTTATGGATTCTGATGATGAGATTGTGATTTATGATGTTATGTTATGTTATTATGTATAGACAGGTGCTATTGACTAGTTTCTCTCGAGTGTGCAGGACTCTTGATAGGTTGAGGATGACGACGACATCGATGGACCTTCTTGGACTCCAGATCGAGTCAGGGAGTGGACTGTTTATGGTTTGCGTATTTCTGTTATTGCATATGTGATATATGACTGATATAATATGATGTTGTTTATGGATCACTGACATGTTTGTTGATGGATGCAGGATGATGATAGCTTGCTAATTAGACTCACATTTGGAGTAGAGGGATCACACACGACAACTAGAGATAATGAGGGAGAGGTGTGGCAACAACCCTGCCACAACCTACTAGCACTCCCACTGTGGCTCTAATTGTAGGTTAATGATTACCTAGTTCGAGAGATCCACGATGCCGTGAGGGTAGACTATGACAGTCACTCACGATGATTCTAGGGGGCACATAATAAGGCAAGGTCCTTATTCCTTAGATGCCCTTGGTATCCCACAAGGTCACTTGACAGTGTATTGACTCTAGGGCTTGACGCCTATCAAAATCAGTCAAAAGGTGAGTGGCACCCTTGGAGCACGTAGTGTGTCTTGAAGGGCACGTCACATAAATGAAACATGAATATAGATGAGTGACACCCTTGGATCACGTAGTGCGTCTTGAAGGGCATGCCGCGATTCTTACATTGGTGAGTTAATGAACCTAGTACCTAGAAAACTATGTCTCCTTAGGCTTGATCAGCCTTAAAATGAACGTTGCATGAGTACAGATTAATAATAATAAAATTTCCCTTAACCACAATTTCTTCTGAGCCTAAAGAATTTAAGCCTAGGTCTAAATTGGTATTGAGAATTAAAATTTAAGTAGGGAAGTAATAAAAGGGGGGAGGAAGAAAATGGGGGGTGAAAATTTAAATTAAAAAGATAAATTTTTGAAGGGTTAAATTATTTAAAAAGATTAAAGATTGGCTAAGTGAAAACCTGCTAATTTAGAACTAGGACTAAAAAGGGGAAACTTCAATACAAAAGGAATGTGGAACATAGAAGAGAATCTAGCCTAGAGAACTTTCTAATTTCTAAATCAACTAGGATTTAAGAAATGCGTCAGTCATTAAAATGAATGTAAGGGAATAAAGGGACATATTTTTCATTCATAAATAATGAGGAGAGGCATGAGGATTCGTTCCAAAGTTTGAGGCTAGCTAACCCCTCTATTCTATTAATAAAGGGAATAACGCCAATCAATCGAAAGGATTGACCTTGAATCCGCAAACAAAGTGGAATGATGGAAATATCACCATTCCTTCGGTTGAGTGTACTTGAAAGATCGAGGAGAAAATATAGGACTGCCTCACATGATTGGCATACCATGGAGGATGATGACTTCTATATATTTTCTATTGACTTAAATGTGATATATCTTTTACTCATTGGGCGAGGTACGCGTTCTAACTTACCTGGCACATAAAGCAGAAGAGTATGGTAATTTCAATACTTCAAGGTGGTCTCTATCTAGTAGCTACCCCGCCCCCTTATATTGTTCGGATCAACTTCTGCTCTATTCGATCTAATGCTCCATATCTTTTTTTTATGGTTTATCATGGATGGAGTACCGAACTAACTTGACTTGACTTTGCCTTTCACCTTATGAATCTACCATGCTTCTTGTTTGTTTTTATCTCAATTTTAAAACATCTCTTTGATTTGAATAGGATGCTTTCTCGCTTGCTCTCTCTACCTTCCCTTGAAGACCAAACCCAATACACCACTAGAGGCAGGCACCCAACCACTACCCGGATCTTGGTTAGGGCAATTGGCTAGCTTACCTTACGATGAACGTTTTTAGGAACGCTTTTAGGTGGGTGAGGAAAATTGGCCATTTAAATTAATTAATTAATTACTTTCTGGTGCAACTAAGGGATTGGGTGACATGTGTATGGGAGAGATTTATCCTAAATAAATTTAATAAAAAGAATCTAATGAGGGTTTTGGAAACTAATCACAAAGAAAAACATTTAAAAGGAATGGCAGAGGAGGAGTATGGATCACGTCTACTAGGCGTAAGATTACGCTGCCGATATTTTTCTTGACTGATGTTTCTTGTGGGAGTTGGGATGCCCAAGTCGATTAGAGAGTGGTAGCTTGACCTTGCGAGGTGAGCTAGGAGCTAGCTTTCTCTGGTTTGTGTGTGCGGCTCCTTTGCAACTCGGGGGATCAGGGGAAAGAAGAGTACCCCTAGTGTTGGCTACAAGGTACCAGTGAGGTCTCAACGGTTAGCAAGCAAGAGCGGGATGGAGTGCAATCATGGGAACAACCACTTCGGATTCTGAGCCTTGCCGGTTAATTTTCCTTTCAAAATTAGTTTTTTAAAAAATATGTGAATTTTTGCATTGGTTAAATTTTAATGGTTCCTTGAAGCTGGATTGCGTGCACGTGTTCTTGATTTGACATTGAAGAGAAGTATGTATGAAATTTTCTATGTATTCCGTTATCGAAATTTAATTGAAGTTGCATGGTTGAGTGTTGTATATATGTGGGGTATTCTAAGCGTTGATTGCGTTATTCTCTATGTCTCTTTTTGGTGTACAACTTTCTCAACACACTTGCTGCCTATTCTCTGCGTTTTTAAGAGTCCTTAGTACGATGCCCATATCCCCTTTTGCCCAATGCAATCTTATTTCATCTCTAAACAATTTATGTTTACTTGTGTAGCAAATTTTTACCTCAATGAACAACGATTTCTACGAAATTTTCTCTNTCTCTGCGTTTTTAAGAGTCCTTAGTACGATGCCCATATCCCCTTTTGCCCAATGCAATCTTATTTCATCTCTAAACAATTTATGTTTACTTGTGTAGCAAATTTTTACCTCAATGAACAACGATTTCTACGAAATTTTCTCTGCATTTCCATCATTTCCTCAACGAATTTTGCTTGCTTTCTATGCGTTGATTTTACCCGGAGTTAGAGCGTTTTTTTTAAGGCCCAGAAAATCCCCTTTTTTACTCGGCACCTTTCGCCATTAAGCTCAACGAATTTACTGATGGTCCTTCCCTGAGATTGTTTCAATGCCCAATGTTTTTGTTTGCTAGTCCATCCTTGCATTTTACCTCTCCGAATCTCGGTATTTTAGCATTCTTTCTTTGTGAATGTTGGGTACTTTAACCATGGCTCAGCTTGTAACTCTCCATTTTATCCCTGCGCTTGGCGTTTTACCAGTTGCTTGCTCAACTTTCTGTTCTTAGTCTGCCAAAAAGTATTGTGTGGATGCCCTGTGTTTGAGACGGAGAGAGATAGAGCATTTGTTGTTTTAAATTGTGGTCTTACTCAACGAAACTTTCGTGTTTACCCAGCCTTCCGTTTTTTTAAAAACTGCCCAACAAATCCTTACCTCTTGCAGAGATAAACCCCCTCTCTAGCTTCACGTTTCTCTGTCTGCGCCTCCTGGATTTTCCCATCGCATTGCTTTTGACTGAAGCTTTTAGTCCATGGTTTCACCGACAACCTGGCAAAATTTCCTCACTGCATTGTCCCCTTTTTCCTATAGCTTCCTCTTCGTTTTTGGGAGGGGCTACCCCTCAGTGGAGGCGCCTTACCCTGGTGTTTACTGGTAGCTATCCACTCCGATATCTTACCTCCTCATGCAGTAGTGCTAGACTGCTCTTGGGTGCCTTGGGTTGTGGGCGAAGTTGTAGGCACTGTGTAGCACAGATGTTAACTGCTGGAGTGGGACGGGTTAGAAACCCCCTTAAATTTTGAAACGCCCTTTCGTTTTCCTTGTGAGAAGGTGCCTGCCCGAAATTTTGGTCAGTTAAATTCGTGGCTGCACTCACTGTCCTCCTGGAGTCGCTCGCTGCCTCAGCTCGTGGACGTTTACCCTTCTCCGTTACCTGTCAAATAAAACGCACAAGAAGTTGCCCTGAGATTCCAGCCTTTTTACCTCGCATGCCCAGCGATTGGCGTCCACCTTCTCTGCATTTCATTACAACTGTGTCGCGATACCAATGGATGTGCCTCGGTTTTATTGAGCTCTGATTGCTATGTGTAGTTCGGTTGTTTTATTGAATTCAGATTGTTTTTGTCCACCTTAATCTAACTAAACCCTTCATGAAGAGACTCACACATCGTGGAAATCAGTGAGGTCTTATCGCAATGATTTTAAGTATATCCTTAAATGATTATAAGATTAAATTGTGAATTATAACAATGATTATAATTTGTAGAAATTAGAAAATTTAGAGGAGATTTAGCCCGCTTCAGTTTATTCTTTTATATTTATTAATGACAGTAAGTTTCCATTAATAAGCATTGATTTAATTGTATATAATGGTTTATTTTTGAATCTGATGATTTATTGAATAATACTGCTATGTAATCATTCCATGATGTTAAGTTTTATAATGATTGTTGTCTCAATGATACTATAATGGTGTACTATTGATTAGAATGGATTTATTGGATAATGATGTTGCAATGTTAATTATGGAATTGATTATAATTTCTCTAATTATGTCCTCCTCCTCCCATCTTCTATATTATAATGGTGTACTATTGATTAGGATGGATTTATTGGATAATGATGTTGCAGTGTTAATTATGGAATTGATTATAATTTCTCTAATTATGTCTCCCCTCTCCGACCCTCTATAGAGGGTGGGAGGGCGGGGCATAATTAGAGAAATTATATAGAGGGTCAGAGGAGGGGGCATAATTAGAGAAATTATAATCAGGGGACCCACCCCTAATTAATTCTCCTGCTCGTTCTCGTTCTAGCGAACTGCGAACTACGCTGGTGTCCGGGTTATCTATTTATCATTCTGCAGGAGGCCGACCCCCCCAAAAGCTCATCTGACCCCGAGGTAGTACATATCCTATAGGAGCTGTCACAATCATTAATAGGAAGATGACAACTCCGAGACACCGAACGAATTCCCTAGGACTACCATGACTCGCATGATACGAACCACGAAAAATATGGAGGTAAACCATAATGGAAAACATACTTGCCCCATTAGCATGCATATATCCTTCAAGCATTTATATATTAATGAAGGTTTTGTGTAAGTATAACTACCCTTGAAGGAGTGACATCGTCATAGCACTGGTGATGAATGCAGGCGTTAAACATTAGATTGCATGCAATATATGATAATGAAATGAATGATTGATTATTTGCACACATTTATCTAAGTGAATAAGTTAATCTGGCAAACAAAACATGTGCGTGCCTTGAAAATGTGTTGCTTGTTGTAATTCCGATGAATGACTTAATCATGTGCATTGAAGTTAAGTTGATATCTGCGTACGCCTTAAAAAATTTAATAAGTTGGTTGCTTGCGCCTTGGCTTATGTTGTTGCTTGATTGGGTTAGTATTAAAGTTCTTATGCGCCATGAAATTTTAAGTCATGCATACAAATTTAATGCATTGAAAGATGGTTTAGATGTTAGTTAATTTGTTAATTTAGTTAATTTAGTATATTCTTGAATGATGATTAAACTCAGTTAAATTCTTGCGCACATGATAAATTTCATGTTTGGATGATGCTTTGTTGAATGTTTAGATTTTATTCTTACACACAATGTGTGGTCAATGTAATGAATGGTTGTTAGTATGACTTCCTGCGCCATGAAATTTCTTATAATGAATGTTGTTTAGATATTATTTCTCGCGTGCCATGGAAAAAATGTCGAATTGGGTTGACCACGACACCTTAATTTATGTGGCGACATGATTGATTAGTATCTATCCTTCTCACACACATTAATTAAGTTGGCATGTGAATGTTCTGAAACTGCTTACTCTCATGCGCAAAGATTTTTAATTATTGATGCATGATTGATACAATGATGGTTACCCTCACGCCCTGGTTAATGATATTAGGAATGATGGACTGACATAATGGATGTTCGTTGATCCTTATGATTCTTTACGTTATTTGATGATTGTCCCTTGAGCAGAGATGAGTGTTTGAGTCATACTGTATTGCGTCATGATTAATCGTATCAACACTCCAATTATGGGCTACTTTTTATTCTGATACTGCGTCGATCTGTGTTCGTCATTCACGAGATGATTTTCATATTTTCTTCGTGATTGTTGTTAAGGCGTTATTGATGTTCTTTTTATATTACACCTTTGTCAATGATCTCGTTTTAAATGGTGATGTTTTTCCTAACGCAGCTTTAAAAGAAAACAAAAATCTAGCTGTTGTATGTCGCTTTGTCGTCGTAAAGGTGGGGACTTTACAATTTCCCTCACACTTGTTAATGGTATACATCAATGACCGATAATCAAGTGGTTTCTACCATGTTTGAAATCAACAGATCTATTCATGTGGGCTAGAATTGTATCATGCCGGGATCAAGACGAAGACCTTGGGAACCCGTCAGGCATCCACCTATGTTACGTGCCTCACCTAGGTTGCGATGAAGATTATTTTAATACTTAGAAGATTCTAGTATGGTCTTCATGTTGGCGATCTTACTGATATATATGTTTTCACATATATCCACTTTGTATTGGTATGTGGATATGTTTTTTCATATCGTAGATCCAGTGTGTATTCTTTCATGGCTACGACCTGATTGAGTCATGAAGATATGGATTCACATTGTATTTTTGGTGGCCATATCCTTAGTCAGTTATTTCATGGATTTGTAGTGTACAACAACCATGTTTTGAGTGAGTTTATTTTGAGCATGGGTATGCCTAACTTGGGGATGATACATACATACTATTTGATGTTTATTTGCAGCTTCCTCCCATCTCTCCTATTCCAACACCTTCACATACAATTTTTTGTAAAATGTTTCAATCATCAAATTTTGTTCTAACCTCACACTTTAGGGGGCATCTATTACACACCTAAGTGTTTCACTAAAAAATGTCACACTTAAGTTTCACAACTGTTATACACCTAAGCATCGTACTACCAAATGTCACACCTAAGTGTCGCACTTACGTGTCACACTTTACCAAGTGTCATACATAAGTGTCACAACTTCATCACCATGAAATAGTGTTTTTCAGGACCTCTATATAAGTTGGAAGGGGAACCTATCAGTTGGAGATCGAAATACTACATTTTTCCTTGATATTTTGGCCTTGTTTGAGCTTCATCGCTCCCCTGCCCATATAAAAGGAGGAATAAACCCTGATCATTACTCCCTCAAAGTGTCTTAGGGAGAGATAATCCCTTGTTTATCTCCCCGTGCACAGTTATGGGGGGGGGGAGCGGGGGGCGATGAAGTAGTTGCAACCACCATGCCTTGAATTGTGAGGTTGTTTCTAGGAGTTTTCAATTGGTTAAGGGATTGGTTTGACCTACCCCCTATTCAAGGCAATCTTGTTGGTTGATTCAAATCCTCATTTGACCACATCCTCTTCTTAAAACTATCCTATGGTTGTGATACCTCAAAGCCTATATAATGGAGGCCATCCTTGAGAGAAGGGAGAGATAATTTAAGAGTTTCATACTTTTGATCTTGAGACATTCAAGGGAGGAATAATTGAGAGAATCATACTTATGATTGTAGGATATCCAAGGGGATGGAAAGTAGAGCTTGGAAGAGCTGTTGAAACATCAAGATTGAGATTGTAAGTGCTTCACTATTGTTTTATTTCCATTAATATATAACTAGGCCTATTCCCCTCATGCCCATGTTCACTACATGCATGTCTATTGTTGTCTAATTCATCATAGATAGATCTATTTTTTTCTTAACAATATAGTGTGGAATAAGGAGGTTTCACTTTGTTCTTTGCAAGACTTTTATTGCACCTAGGAGCTTGGACATCAAGATCAACGACTATAGCAGTGAGGAAAACCGACATAAAAGGGTAAATAATCCATACCTCTCTTCTCATTCTAATTGTTGAAATAGGTCTAGGGGGAAATTAGTACACCATTTGTTTCCTTATATCTTGGATGAAATAGGGGTCTTGATCCAAGGTGGGTTTCACCTTTCCATAGGGGGAACTTTACCACAACAACCATACTCATTTATTTCATCATACCAACCATCAATAAAAGTCAAACAAGGTATCTAATTCTACTAGATATTTATGTATACAATATAATTTACACAATCATTTAAAACCATTCAATTAATTAATTAATCACCTAGTTTAGTAATTAATACATAAACTAATTGTACTAGTGTACATGTGCAGAGTATGTATGTGTATCTAGCAGACACATAACTTACACATGTACTAATGATAAACAATCACTTCCCCTAGTGCATAGTTTCTATATGATCACACCAAAACATGCATGATAACAAGTCATGTAAATGCACCATTCATTGATCTTAATGAACACAATTACAATAACACATTAATAATTTATTATTACACTTAAAATATCAAAAGGGAATCAAAATGAGGGTTTTAAACATGGTAGGAACCAAGTGAGAGAACAAGAGTGACACATCTAATCCTCAAGATGTATTCTCAACTATGTTGAATCATCCTTCCTTCCTACCCTACTTCCATCTTCCAAATCCTCTCCTTTCCTTTGTTGGACAAATATAGAGTGTCCACTATATGGACCTAACTCCAGATTGAAACCATAAGAGGAAGTGTCACTATTTTGACCAAAATTCCCCATCAAACAATTGGAAATTGACATCACACATCTAGGGGAGTGTGACTTAACACAACCCTACCATGAATCTAGGTTTCATAGGATAAATGGTGGCAAATACCTCCACCCCTCTTGGTAAAAATATGGTCAGAAGGATATCCAATGGGAAATACCACCACCCTTCCTAATATAACTATGGTCAATACCCTATTTCAAGCCACACTGTACAACTACTATTCTTAGATTCATGTCATTGAACAACCACTTTGGACAAGTTGTGCATCCTAACAAAACCACACTCACTACAGATTGTAGAAATATTTGAAAGAATTAATTAAATCATAAGTAAAACTTATATAATATTCTATTTTCTTGATGTCTATGACATCCAAGTTACCTCAACTCTACAATAAATTTTCTCTTACATAGCATGCCGGCCTATAGGTTAGCTCAACAACACTCATATCCATACATATACATCACAATTTCATATGATAATCCATATTTGTATTGACATTAAATTAATAAATGTATGCTTATTCACACCATCCCTCACATTTGTTATACATTCACAATATAATTTTGAACTAGTATCCATGTACAAGAATTCCACATTTACATTTTCATGTTTAAATAAATAACATAAGTATAATCATAATGAACATATAAAAATGAAAATAACATTATGCAACACATAAATATATAGGTCCAACTATACACATCTCAAATGTCTATATCAGTCTATCTGAGCCCAAATAGTTACTAAGTAATGAATTACTAAGATGAGTAAAAATGAAGTTCTAACTACTTAAGGCCTAAATATGGGGTGTTAGACGATATGTGCTTTGTAATTTTTGTTAATTATTTTTCCAACTTAATTCATGATTGTGGGTGAGGCCTACAATCTAACATATGACCTAAGTTGTAATTTCTACATTCATAAGGTACACGAACATTGTAAATAGAGGTATTCTTTGGATAAAAAAATTCTCATATTTAATAAGGTTCCAAATATGTCTACTTTATTTTCATTTCCTATAGATATTATAGTTGAGTTATTTATGTTGGACAATGTTTCTAGCTGGTTTTTCTGAAAGAAAAATTCATATATCCTCATTCCTAAGGAGTTAGAGGGAGTTCCATATACCATTGGAAAGGTATAGGAATAATTTTTCCAACCATATAACCTATGCTCCCATTTGAGCTAGGTATTTAGAGTAAAAAATTCCTTTAAATATAGGGTATCCAAACTGAACATAAAAAATCCAAAAAAAATATTTCCAACAATCTCCATATTGCAATATTTATATAGGAAATTTGTAGTCTCCCCCTATATTTGATATCAATTACAACAATATTTCTAAAAATATCCCATTTTTTCATTGATGGAAACCCTTAGTCAATTATTTAATACTCCCCCTTTATGCAACTCTCCCCGTGTCTGCAATTCTTCCTCTATTTGTAACTTCTCCCCCTTTGAAATCAATGGAAAAGGGATGCTCCCCCTGAGCTTGCGATTCCTTCTACTGACAATATGAGAGGGATATCATTCCTTTCTTTTGTCTGAGATATTCAAATGTGTCTATGGGAAGGGTTTTGGTAAAAGTATTTGCAACATGTTCTTTGGTGGTAATGCATTCTAGCTTGACACTTTTCTCATCTACCTGTTCTCTTAGGAAGTGCTACTTTATTGGAATATGCTTCCTGTTTGAGTGAATAGAAATATTCTTTGAAATGTACATTGCACTTTTTTGTTACATAATATTTATATTGGCTGACCATATTCTACCTTGATATCCTTCAATTTTTTCTTAATCCAGAGAACTTGTGCGCAACATGCTATTGGTGCAATATATTTGACTTTTGTTGTCGATAGAGAGATTATATATTTCTTCTTTCTCAACCATGATACTAGACAATTTCATAGAAATAATCCTCCTTCATTGATATTTTTCTTGTCATCAATACTTCCTACCCAATATGCATCTATATATGCTATTAGAGTGATGTCCTTACTTCTTGAATACCACAAGTCAAAGTCCAATGTGGCTTTCAGATATCTAAATATTCTTTTTACTGCTTGCACATGTGTCTCCTTTAGTGCATATTGAAATATTGAAACCAATCCTATTTCTTGCAAGATGTCTGGACTTGATAATGTCACATATAGTAGGCTACCAATCATTGACCTATACAATGTTTTATTTTCTTATGGAGATTCATCATCTTTTCTCAACTTGCATACTGTGATCATAGGTGTACTGATAGGTGCACAATATTCCATTATGAATTTATTCAACATTTCCTTGATATATTTGGTTTGAGAAATGATTATTCCTTTGTTGGATTGAGAAATATGCAAACCTATAATGAATGACAATTTTTCAATCATGGACATATGAAATTCTTTTTGCATTTATTTTGCAAAATTTTGGATCATTTTATTGACATTAATTCAAAAAATGATATCATCCACATAAAATAGAATGATTAATAGATCTTCATTGTCTATTTTGATGTAAAAAGTGTTTCCCTCATCTCCTCTTTTCAAACCTTGTTGTTGCAGGTATTTTTCATGTCTTGAATACCAAGATCTGGGTGATTTCTTTAATCTATAGATTGCTTTCTTCAGTATGCATACATAATATTCATTGTTTGAAAATTAAAATCCTTTTGGTTATTCAATATATACTTATTATTCTAGATTTTCATTTAGAAATGTTGAATTGACATCCATTTGATATAATTTGAAGTTCTTGAAACACGAAAATGCCAAAAACATTCTAATTGCTTCTAATATTGCAACTAGAGAAAAGGTTTCTTCAAAGTTAATACCCTCAACTTGAGAATACCCTTTACATAATAGTTTTAATTTATTTCTTACTACTTTTCCATATTCATCCAATTTATTTATGAATACCTATTTGGTGCCAATCACATTCTTATCTTTTGGTCCGGGCACAAGTTCTCATGTCTCATTCTTCTAAATATGATTTATTTCTTCTTCCATAGCATTAACCCAATGATGATATTCACTAGATTATGTAAAATTCTTGGGCTCTATTTTAGATAGCAAAGAAAAATTCAATCTTCTTCTAGTCCGAACTCCTTCATCTATATCACCAAGAATATGACTTTCTGGATGATTCATTTGGAAAATTCTGGATGGTGTCTTTGGATATTGGTGTTCTATTTCTTCTTGTTATTTGTTTTATTCTTCCTTTTATTATTCTTTGTAGATTGTCTCCTCTAGATCTTCATTTGTTTGTGAATTTTCATCTTAAGATATTGCTTCATTCACTCTTACATAAATACTATCTACAAACTTGTGCAATGTTTTGTTGTAGCATTTGTAGGCCTTGCTTATAGATGCATAGCCAAGAAAGATACCTTCATCTGTTATGGAATCAAACTTTCCTAAATTATTGTAACCACCCCAAATTGTTGCGACCACAAGCGAAACAATTATTATTTTTTTTTGACAGCAAGGCAACAACGACAACAGTCAAACCTTACAACCTGACGACGGACACAACCTGCGCAATCAGGAAACATACAACCAACGACCCTGCGCATAACGCATACTGCTACCAAATGACCATGTGAACAAGGACAATACAACGACTACCCGCCTGACGCAACGAGGCAACGCCTACGAGCTAAAGGAAAACCCCCACAATCCTGACACAATGGCTTGACGACCAAAAACAGGGAACCTCTACGGCACGCAAAACCCAACCGTGCTAAGGCGTTACAACCAAGTGCCCTCGTCAAATTCGACGAATGAACATCCAATCCCAAGTCGACTAGACGCCAGGTGACATCATTCAGAATGAAAAAGCACATTTACTGAAGGATTTATTGTTTCCTACAGGGTAAACATGCGTTATGCAACATCTATGGCCAACCCCCATACACAAATCGACTTAAGGAAAAAGGCTCAAGTAATCCATTTACTGTTTAACCAACAACAATAGCAAAAACTAAAAAAACTTCAACCATTAATCTTGCGTGACGTAACTACAGTCAAGATAGGCTTAAGAGTGTGACCATCTAGGCTTACCTCAACCATCTGGACATCAATACCCTATTCTAGCACAAGGTGTCTTACTTCATCCCCGTGTTAACATACATAAAAAACTTCAAGTAACAACACTCAAGAGACGGGTTAAGATTTGAGAATCATTTGTGGTTAATAGGATTAAGATAGAGTTAAGATTGTGTTCCAAGGTTGTTTCTAAGATTATCTTTTGCTTCTAAGGTCATTTAAATGAGAATCATGTCTGTTCGGTAAGTACAAAACAATTTAAAAAAGGGCCATTCGGGCTTGTTTCTATGCACGTAAGCATAGTGCACTTTTCAAGACTTTGACAAGGAAACATTGTAAGCTGGAAATACATGACAAGTTGTTTAAATATTGAGCGACATTTTCATGACGACAGATATTTATTTATCTTTCTTGAAATTGCAATGATAGTTAAGGTACGTGGAACCGAATTGTTACGAACAAAATAATTGTAAATCAAATTATGGGTAAACCATTTTCATAGATTGAAGTCATGTGGCCATGGAAGACTGGAGTGATGTGATGGAATTCCTCTAGTTGAATGAGGAATTTTTAGAACTCAGAATAGGCCTACATTTAGTAAACCTTGATGTGCATTTTGGATGGAGATTTCTCAATGAGTAATCAAATGAAAAAAATATTTTTCGTAATGAGCCTGGTAATACACCAATTATGGATGCAGGCGGGTCGCTAAAACTCGGAGGGATATATCACTAGAAAATTTTCCTTTTTCTCGCGAGGACATAAATTAGGCCCACAATTGGAATCTTATAAAACACATATTGCAATTATCAATATCAGTTGAATAATGATCCACAAATTTTTGTGAATGAATGAATGGGTTTCATACGGTATCTACACCAGTAGACATCATGAACAAACTCAAAGGGATTTTGATAAATACCTACCATTGTAATACTATGGGTTCAAGAGGTTTCTGTGGGCTGAGGACTGGACAGATTCAGCCATAAATAAAAACAAAAATAGTCCTGATGTTTGATGTAATTACCAGACTGTTACACGCATTCCAGGAATACAAAACGAACATAATCACTGGGGAAACATTGATGTATTTACAGCTATCAATCATACCTTAGATCATAAATTCGCTGAAGCATCTATAGACAAGACTCACTATAGCTATATAAAGGCTGTAAAAAAAACGTTTGAAAAGGATTTGCTGTACAAGTATTGATCAAAATTGATACATGTAAGAACCCTGCCCATTTGATGCTAACAATATAATGCTGTCATAATTTTTGGGGATAAGGGAGACAACTGGACAGTCGAACGAAACATTCTTGCCGAATTGACTGAAGCCATTAAAATAGATGGACGTTCTGTAACACCAGGCACATTAAAACGTGGAGTAATGTGCAATTAAGGTAAATGAAATAAAGACACTTTAAGACTGTATCAACGAAGTTCCAAGTGGAAAATAGTTGTGGGAGGGGCGACGAAATTCGTACAGACGAATCTGGTAAAGTAATTGCATAAAAACCATAGAGTAACACATGTAACAAAAACAATTATGAACAATTATCAGAGGGAAAATCTATCCATCCAATGCAATTGATGACAACGCAGTCCACTCAACATGAGTCAATGCAGGCAATTACCACACACTAATACATCGTCCCAAAACACGACTAGCCGTCTCAACGCAACGCTGCACAATCACAGTACAACTATAAATTCGCCTTCCTTCCATTGTGTAAACTCGTTGAGGTTTTTACCCTTGGGAATCGGTAAAATACAGGATTTTCTTATCTAAAAATAAGAGGTCGCTGTCTACAGAATTAACGCAATCAAGATATTGCCTTCTAAATATTT
>SNQJ01S0005796.1:262786-281091 GCA_010110895.2 Picea sitchensis | reverse complement strand
GAAAATGTCTCCTTGGTATATATAGGAGACTAGGAGGTATAATTACAACTAATGGCCTAAAGCTGACATAAATAAAATAACATTACTAATATAATATGCCCCAATTAAGGGGTAATGAGCCAATATTAGGGCTTAACAGAAAAAAACAATGCTCGGGGTTGGTTTCATTTTTATACGAGCTTGAAACAGAGAAGAAACTATGCTAAGGGTTGTTTTCATTTTTAAATGAGCTTTGAAAAGAGAAAGAAACTATACTTGGGGTTGATTTCATTTTTAAACAAGCTTGAAAAAAGAAACTAAATTATGCTCGGGGTTGGTTTCTTCTTTAAACGAGCTTGAAACAGAGAAAGAAATTATGCTCGTGGTTGGTTTCATTTTTAAACGAGATTGAAACAGAGGAGAAAATTGTGTTCAGGTTGGTTTCATTTTTAAGCGAGTTTGAAATAAAGAATGAAACTATGCTCATGGTTGGTTTCATTTTTAAATGAGCATAAAACAGAGAAAGAAACTATGCTTGGGATTGGTTTCATTTTTAAATGAGCTTGAAACAGAGAAAGAAATTATGCTTAGGGTTGGTTTCATTTTTAAACGATATTGAAATAGAGAAAGAAATGATGTTTGGGGTTGATTTCATTTTTTAACGAGCTTGAAACTGAAAATGAACTATGTTTGGTATTATACCCATTGACGGGTTTCTTCCCAACGTAGTGTCCAGAGGTTGCTACTTTTAGTGATACCCACAAGCGGGGTTTTTCCCAACATAATTTCCAGAGTTTGGTACTTTTCCCCCAACATGAAAGGAAGAAGCTACCATTTTAACTCTTGCATGGTGTCCAGAGGATGGAGACATGCCCTCGAAGCCTCATTTCATCCTCTAACTCTTCTTTTGCACATAATTAAACTCCTAGATAATAATAGGAATAGGTTCACTAAATAAAGAGGAAGAAAGAGGATCAATTGACACAGGTGGAGGAAATGAAGGTTCAGGTACTAGATCTAGTGGAAGACTTAACTCAATTGGAGGGGGGTATGTTTCATTTTTTGAAAAGATTGACACAAACAATGAACTTTTCTAATGGTTATGTGTTTCATTTTTTAACCATCTTAACATATATAGTGAACTATGCTCATATTTCTTGACCATGGCCTCCAATAGGTCTTCATTGGATAGAAGAAAAATGATATGGAAAGAATGTATGTCAAGAGACTCAATGCAGGTAACAGGGGAAAGATCAAGCTCCAAATCCCCTATTCAAGATTTCACCATGTCATCTACCATATCTGAGTCTAAAGAAGTCGGGCATATAGTGAGAGGCTCCTTATTATTAGCTGAAGGCATGGGAAATGATACCACATAATTAACATATGGTGAGGGGGATATCACTTTCATATAAGGAACATTTATGGAAGTCGGATGGTTGGAAGTTAGATCAAGACTAACAAACGAAAGTTGGTCAATGGTCACAATGTTTCCATTATGAGGAAAATGCATCACTCGAAAGAGTGTGGACACGACATATTACATAGCATAGACATAGTCCCGCCCAAGGAGTGAATTAAATTATAAGGGGCCTTGGACTACCATAACATCGAAACAGATAGTTTTTCCTCCTAAGATGATGGAAAACTGAGGAAGGATCATGAAAGGTTCACTGGATCTTCTATTAAAATCCAACATATGATGGGTAACTGACACAAGCTTAGGGGAACCCAAAGCTTGCCAAGGAGTTGAGGATAGAATGCTAACATAAGTGCCTTCATCAAAAATAGTGTGATGTACCTTGATCTTATCACAAACCTGCACCGTGATTTGGAAAGGTGGGTAGGAAGGAAGAAGAGGCTTTTCCAAACTATTCCAATCAAAGGAAATGACCTCAGTACTTGGAGGGGTTTTGTTGAAATGGGTAAAATTGCCCCTTGTCGAGAGAAATATGAAGTGACAAGAAAAGCATGAGTTGTATCCACTTCACTCTCCATGGGAAGAGTGAGATCTACTGAGGATTGAATTATACCAACCACCTCATAGAGAAATGGTTGGTTGGGAGAGGACTCATGGGAAGCAGTTGGAGGTTGTTGTTGGTAATAGCAATGTCTTCCAACAATTGTGATGCTTCATACATATGAGGGAAAAGGTAAGTGCAGTGCATTTCCTTGCATAAACAGCAAGGAATCCTTACTTTACCCTTTTTTCCTCCAACCTAATGATCAATGGTTGATGGGTTGTCACCAGCACGATCTATAGTGGTTGGCCACATGGGTTGTTGAGAACACTTAGACCACACTTACACGACCTTGGTAATACCAGGGAAATGTTTAAGAAGGTGGTCACCCTTAAAAGGCTTGCAAGGGAATTTTTTCTTGTGACCTATGTTGGTTGTCTTATTAACATTATCATTCCTCATGACAGTGGTCGGTTGATTACCCCCTTGCTTATTTTTATTCTTCTTGTTCTTTCTTCTTATCAAAGATTTCACCAAGAGAGGAAGAATAAAGAGAACAAGATGCAATGCATGAAGATGGCAAAGGGTCGACGAGATGTTGATATTCTGGCATTGGATAACTTTATTAGGCAGTAGTAGGGGCATTCATGGCCAAAGGAGTGAAAATTAACCATATTGGTAACCCCAAAGTGAAACCAGGAAGATTCAATGTAGCAATGTAAGTAGGTCCAATGTTTCAATGTAAGTAGGTCCCTGTGAAAAGGGGTCCCTTGGTTGGTAACCTCAAGAATTGTTTCCATCAATGTGGATTGAACCTAAGGTCTACTAAATGTTAAAAATCACACACTATCAAAATCCCTGCAAGATAAGAGAAAGAAAAAAACTCCCTTATGACAGGGGTAAAGGAAATAAGGATCTTCCAGGGCCGAGAGATGAGGTCGTCAATGAAGAAATGAGAAAAAATTACGATAACCTTCATGCAACAATGCCCCAAGGTGCAAGTAAGTGCATGCAGGAAAATACCCTCTCGGTTTCTTGAAGTTGAGATTGAACATATGTCGCAGGTATCACAAGGAACCTTCTTTGCACAAGGAACCCCCCTTGTAGTCACATGTGTGGAATCCTAGGAGAGGTTACTATGTTTACCAATTCAGAACGAGCAAACGGGGGTTACAGTCGACAGTCAAGAGTAAAAAGTGGGCCTAGGAATACTAGACATAAATCCGTGACCCAAAAACTAAGAAGTGGTGTCACCTCGAGGAATTTCCACTCTTCAAATCCCAAACTTGTAATAGTCCTACTATGCAATCGGAAGAGGGGAAATCCCAACTAATTACTTCGTTGGACCTTGTGTTTGACTGTTTTGTGAGAGGAGCTTTTGTGACTAATGTTAATTGCTACTACTAGATTTTTTCTTTCTCTAGTATTCTTCAGTCTCATTCATTGAAGATTTAACTCTCCACCATGCTATCAAGGCCCTAGAATCCTATACGTGTTGGTTTTCTATCAATGAAAACAAAGTCTAATTGATTTTAGATTATGCGCCTTGTTCCTTTTAACGGTTGCTCATTACTCAATAGGGCATACGAAGATGAAACCGATGGTGTTAATGACTCAACTCCAAAACCATGCAGAAAGAATGAAATGAAATGATTTGATTTTGATGAATCCTATCAGAGGAAAGGAGAAGAGAAATTTTCTCTTTAACGCAAATAAATGCCCAAAACTCCACCTATAAAATTAGAATGCAAAATGTTTTGTTTTCTTCTTTTCAAATTACATGAAAACTCAAAAGAAGTCGATTAATACTTAGGTTTAATAAATATATGTGAAGTGATATCAATCAAAATTGGAGTTTGTAGTCTCATCAAGCGGTTGGTTGGTTGGTAGGCGTAGTTGACTATGTGTATCCCTAAATCGTTGTTTTTCCCACAATTTTTAATCATTATTGTTGGAAGGTTTGCGACTGCTTAGGGTTAGTTTGACCCTTCACCTTTTTTTTTAGAAATTTTGAGTCAACTATCAATTGAGTTCTTCCCTCGGTGTTCTCCTTCTATTATTCCTATCGCAACCATAGTTGTGAACCAATATCTTCTTTCCTCAAATTTTAGTGCAGTAGATTCTTCTAACGATATTAAATGTGCATGTTTTTCTTGTTACTGTCATCAAACGTAGCAATAAGGAATGTATAAGTACAAGTCACATGTCCTTTATATTGTCATATGTAGGATACCCACAAAATTCCTTCATGGATGATTGTTCAATTAACTACATGAAGGTAATTGTAAGATGCCCAATCCCCTAGGTGCCTTTTTAAGCGATAGGGTATTAAATTTTTTATCTTCCTTAACCATCTCAACACCTCTTCTCAAGGGTACCATCATCTTCGTCTCATCGAGAGATTTCCAACAACTGTCACCATACTCAAAACTGAGCTCTGGGTTAGAAGTTATGGCCTTCCAAAATTTTGACCTTCTTGATCAAAGTCCACCTCATCGCCACGTGGCACCCACACGACTCCACCTCACCTGCACAATCTTGCATGGCTCCAGCTGGAAATGACGCGGACTCACGGCGGTGGCGCAGTCATCGACCTGTGGGTGTCAATCCACTATGTAACAGGTTACATCTAAAGTCTCTCGATCCTTGTATATCGATGATCGGCCCATCGGGGCATCGAGTCATCAGACCCCCTTGGCACTTTTCCCCTCATGACCCACTTTTCGACACTTTTTCGATACTCTATGCTTCAGGTATCTTCTCACTGGGGCATCAACATATCAAAACCCTAAATGGAAGAAGAGACTTGGCGAGCCTCTAGGGTATTGGCCCGTCAGGGTACCAGAATATTGGCCCCTAGGAAAACCACTACTCTACCACTTTGAACTTCGAACACATGGTACGATATCCTAGTTGGAACCTTGTACACGTGGCCTTGTCTTACACTGTCACCTATTTTCATTGTGATGCGACATGTGGCTACCAAGGTACCAGCACACCGTCCCACCAAACTACACTCGCACCATCAAACCATAGGTTCTCGGTCCAGTATCCTAGTCATCGTCTTAGACATGTGGTGCTTCCACAACCAGCCACCTATCAAGACACATGGCCCTTCCACTGCCATCCACCTCACATGACATGTGACACTATCACCCCTTGACATGTGGCACTAATTTTCTCCATGGACCTCTACATAAAAATTCCAAATCACTTTGACGTGTGGCACTAACAACACTTGACACGTGGACCTTCCACGTGGTTATACACATCATCACCATACTCAAGGCTCACCAAAAAGGGTGTTGACACATGTTCCCTATGCATTGGTTGGACGAAATCATATGACGTCACTCTCTCTATGAAAAAATTTTACGGGGATAGTTGGAACCTGTCCTTGGGAACCATGCCTTATCGGGATACAAGGGCATCGGCCTCACTGGCACCTAATGTTCTTTTTTCAAATCTTGATACCTTATATTATGGAATCATCCCACCAAGGTCCTGGGATACTGACCCACCATGTTACCAAGCCATCAAGGTCGCGACGCGATTAAACATGCCATTGACCTACGCCTTCATTCTCCGATCTCGATGCAGGAACCCACTATCTAGTGAATAGCCTCCCTTGAGCATGTCATCTTATCAATGAATGGTGTTTTCCGAAAAGATTTGGGCTTGGAAATCTTGCCAAGGGTTTAATTACTCACGGTACTCTAGGTGCTAAAGTCCATCGTGAGTTTAGTTACAAGATTGACGGTCGAGATATCTTGGACTGTATATCTAACAATTGTCATTCAAGGATTCCAACTCACAGACTTAGTCTCGATGGAATCTAGGATTATCCCACCGACAAACCATGAAATGACAAATGTCATAATTCAACACGTAACGTCCATGCGACACTCCATGACATCGTGACGTCATCGCTCTCCCCTCGTGCTTATATATTATGAAGGAATGGAACTAGGGGTTGGAACCCTATCCCACCGGGGTATAGGGACACCAATGCATCAGGATTTCTAACATAACCTTGCAAATAAAATCATTGACATTATGAGGTCTGATTAAATCCTCGCGATAAATATCAACAATGGAGATATTTCCACCCTCGGATCCAACGGTCAAGAATTTAAAGGAGACCATACAAAGGTTTTAAGACTAAGAGAGGGCCCATCCTTTACCCCTTTTCAAATAATTGCAGCATGTATCATTCTCTCTGGCATCGCGTTGGCTGCACCACACCTATCATAACAAATGTATCTACATCTCTCTTACATGGTGGAACGCAACAGTTCATGAAATTGCTTAAGGGAAAGGAAGTGGAACTTCCTTGGGACCATGACCATTAGATCTTGGTTATCGATGGAGTGTTGAGTTCCATCGCATGATCCCTTCCGATATCCTGGGGGTCTCATATGATCTAACGGATGTCATTCATCCCTCCCTCAGATATGATGGTTATCAAGTACCACCAATTCATAGAAGGAAATAAACAGGTCAATCTATGTTTTTGAACTTAGAAGTCTTGTGGCCTTGCGCTGCTTCATCTTGTTGGGTTACTAATTTGTCTCCTTCGGAGTATTAATCCATTCCTATAAATCTCTAAGCCCGCCATTTAGTACCCATACAAGGACTTTGTTTCATGTAACCATTATACCATTATGGAATAATTATAACTTTCACAACAACATACAGGTTCTTATATTCAAATGTACAATGAATGTATCATTTGATCATATATAACGACTTACCAAATGCAACAACAGGTCCATCAAAAAAAATTATCTGATCAATAATATTACGATTCTGAGAACCATTCATTCATTTAAATTCAATTACACGGAGTTAAAGTGACACTTATATGTTCAATAATGATGTTATAAAATGGCCTGACTATGGGTGATTATTTCCACCCAACCATAAGCTTGGATGCAGCCAATATTTGTATTATGGACACCCTCGTGCCAATCCATGATATCACTAGGAAAATTCCTCTTATGTTCATGAGTTTCTCACTCTCTAGGACTCTCTCTCTCCCATTCATATGGGGCTCGCTCCCTTCCATTTTCTTGTTCTCCTCCCCAATTTATCATCCCTCTCTTGCTATCCTCGGCCTCTCTTTCCTTTACACATGATGGTTCTTGACTGTCCTATTCCTTTTGGCCCCATAAAGGAACTCGTAAACGGTCTGGTGGGTGAAAAATGGAGCTTTAATCGCCTACTCGAGAAAACAGCTTTTGTTGGCCTAACGATCCCTCCCCATGCTTCCATTGTTTTCATTGAGGGTGGTTGGTTGTGAAACCACCAATATTCCCTCATTAACTGATTTATCTTGGGACGGGAAAAATAACTTTTTAATTCTAGATTAAGTATTTCAGCAAGGAGGATTCATTCATCTTGGCATGATTAACACCATAGCCCCACCCCCCTCTATGTTTCCTCACTCTCCTCTAGTGGTATCATGGCAATACTCAAGGCCTCACCCATCAGTCAACTAGTTGGAATTTCTCCAATCAAATAATAATTAAAGTTAGAATGTCCATATGCCATGTGTTAGAAAAACGGGATAGCAGAACAATAAAATAAAACAAATCACGAAATAAAACCGCAGGAAGATGCAACATAATATAGAGACCGAGATAGCACATGCTTCACCCGGTGTGGGTATGTCCCGCAGTTTTCAAGTCCTTTTTTATTATCCATCAAAGTGAAGGGATACAACCCTCTGACTGACACACCCATTGTAACTTCATCTTATGTCTCCGCCAGTCTCCTCTCTCATAATACAATGATACGCAATGATACCGCGACCCATGGCTAATTCCTCATAAGAGGGTTGCCTTCTTAGGAAAAATACCCTAACATAACTTCCATCTCGTCCTTAATGTGACCTTATAATGAAGCGGTTGAGGATTTGATTGTAAATTACAATATGCATTTACAAGACGTTTCCAACCGGGGACCCGCTTTCCAGACCCACAAGGAAGCCACCCTGCATCCTTACTCCACATGGAGGTGTCACGATCCTTCATGAAGTTATGATGAGCAAATACCTCTGAATCGGGAAGATAATCAGCTCCAAAACCAAAACAACAATCTCTCACTTGGAGACCGATCACAACAACTCCATTGTTGTTGTATCTTCTAAACATGATCCTTCTTGGACCTAGAAAATTATCATCTTCAGCTTCATTCTTGAAAACCAACTGAAAATGAGCATAAACTCGGTTTATCCTGGCGGATTACTCTTTTTTTTAACATGTCTACAAGATTCTGGAAAATATGTATCTTTTCCAACTTCAAATGTCCATCTTCCGTGGTAGTATGAAATGATACCTAAGATTGCTATATGCTTAGTCTTCGATGGAAGGATGAGTTCTTTGCAGATGAATGAAATTCTCGTTGTCACCATTACAACCTATTCTCTTGCTTCTTTCCCAATTCCTCCATAACCCTATGTAACCAAATCATCTTTACTAGTCTGCGTAGCGGCAACATGCTGCCTCTATTGTTGAAAGTGCAATAACCTTTTTCGGTTTTTAAATCCAAACTTGTTGTTGTTACCTCTGATGCAAAACCTTACTGTAATTGTTCCTCCCGCTATATTTATCACCTACCATGTCTGAATCAACATATCCTTGGCCAGAAGCAGGTGTTTTGAATCTCCAAAACATAGTAAAGATGGCAGGTACCTCTCGAGAATCCATTTTTCTTCCTCCCAATGTTCTTTACACGGATTGTTCATATACCTTCTCATAGCTCCCACTACATGTGCAATATAAAGTCTTGTGCACACCATAACATACAAGAAATTTTTTCAACCTCTTTTGCGATGAATAAGGGACCCTAGACTTGTATTATATCTCCTCCCACGTCTTGGGACACATTTCCTTAGTTAATTTGAAATGGTTGTTCAAAGGTGTATTGCCTAAACGGTTTTCATTTTGCATTCTAAACCTCTCCAACACTTCTCTAATATTACTTCTAGCCATGAGGCAATGTCAATTTGCAATTTTCTTGTTTCTTGTTATTCTCATACCAAGGATTTTTTTTTTTTTTTTTTTTTTTTTTATTAATATAATTTATTTCATAGTTTATTAATATTTATAACCTACATATTAGACCACCTTATAACAAGCATGTCATTTTACATACAATAGCAAGATGGCAGCTTCTATTTTCTGGCCTTTAAAATAAACCGCGATTGATCATAATGACATCTATTATAACCTTTATGCGGCATAAACGCATCCAGAGCTTCAAATACCGTTACCTTGGATCTTGATTTAGGCCATACAATGACTTCTTCAACTGCATGCAAATTCTCCTTCCCTTTGACCTCATACCCTTGTAGTTCTTGCATATAAATCTCTTCCTCCAAATCCCCATGGAGAAAATTTGTTTTTATCTAATTGTTTCAATAATGTCAATCTTCTCTTGTCCTGAGACTTAAAAAATAGTCTAATTGAAGTCATTTTAAATAGGAAAAAATATTTCCTCAAAATCTATACCTTTCTTTTGTGCAAACATACAACAAGTCTAGCCTTGTACCATTTTCTCCTCCATCTTCTTCTTTCAACTTGTAAACTTATTCATTCTACAATGTTGTTTTCACAGCGTAGGAAACTAAACCAAGTCTTCGTCTGATGCTACGAATCTGTTTATCTCTGCATTGCCTCCCACTTCTTTTTAGTGTCACCACCATTGCCTCTTCATAACATTGGTTCACCAAAATGGAGTCAACAATAATACAATAAAGGAGTTGGTTCAAGGGATACTTAACACAGTAAATCTTATAACAACACTTGCAGGATTGGGTGTTTGTTTCTCATGTTGTTGTACATTTTGATTTTACGGTATGTTTGGAATTTCTTTTTGATCTCATCAAGCACTTTGTATTATGGTTTTTTTTTTTTTTTTTTTTTTTTTTTTTTTTTTTTTTTTTTTTTTTTTTTTTTTTTTTTTTTTTTTTTTTTTTTTTTTTTTTATTTAATGTTTTTGTTATTTTCTTAATCCCATAATTGATAACCAAATTCATTAACACCTTATCCAATAAGGTACACTTCTTAGATTTTGCCTCAAAGCTTTGTTCATTTTATTTATCAATATGGACAAATGCTTCACAACCGATGTTTCAAAATGAATAGTTTACCTTTTTACATGTCCATGCTTCCTGCAAGGTCACCACCATCAAAAGAACTTGAATGTCCTATGTTTATCAAGTAAATAGCATTATCTACAACATCTTAAAGCATGGGAGCAACCACATGCGATCCTCATGCTCACTCCGCACATTGTTAGGGGTCCTATAAATTATAGGAAATATGATTATTCAGTTATTTATCTGTTGTTGCTCTCATGAAATCTCTTGGCTTGCCTGGTTTCCTTGGATGAATTTGCCCCTCCATCCATTTTTTCCTAATCCTTCATTCACTGTTGTGCCACACACTCCCATGTTCATTCATCCCATTCACCTCATCATTCTCCTGCCAAACTTCTTTGAATAAAACAAAGTTAGATAACCTAAGATAGATAATTAAATAAAATATTGATTAGTTTAATAACTAATTAAATTAATAATTTAAATAATTAGTAATTAGGTTAGTGTGATTAGGTTAGTACTTAAGATAGTGTAAATAATGATAATTTTTCATAGTTAGTACTCGAGGTTAAAAGCTGTGTAATTAAATAATGTAATATTAATTAAATAATTTAATAGCATTAAATTGTATGTAGTTAATAGTATGTAATAAGGTAGCATTCATAAACTAATAAAAACTATATATATAATACATATAATAAATATTAATAAACATAAAATAAAAGTATTATAAAAATTAAAAAAAACATATAATAAATATTAATAAACTTAATAATTGAAAAACAATTGAAAACAATAAAAAGCGAAACATTTAAGTAAAACAATAAAAATGAAAAGTTATGAATAAAACAACAAATAAAAAATTAAAACAAATATAAATTAAAATCTAAAACAAATAATATATATATATATATATATATATATATATATATATATATATATATATATATATATATATATATATAAACAAGCGAAAATAAAATATTAAAACATAAAATCTATATCCTAAGTTTATAAACTCTGCTCCTGTACTTCATGCACACATCAATAAAAAGATTAAAACATAAAATCTATATCCTAAGTTTATAAACTCCCCTCCCGTACTTCATACACGCACACATCCCAATAACAAAGAAAATCAACGGACATACTATTATTTCGGACCCCCCTGTCATCCAAACTTTAACAAGGGGGAGGGGTTCGAAAAGTGGTTTTACTCCAACCACTTGTCACTCTCCTGTCATTTTGAACCCCCCCCCCTCCTAATACCACTTACCACCCTACCCACGCACCCACCCCTCCCCCCAAAGTCCACCTTTCCCTCTCCAAAAACCACTTTCCCCCAATTCAAAAACCATTTTTTTCCCATTTTGACCAGTCATTTTTCGATGTGATTTCTGGGTAAACAAGGAGGAATTTTGAGAAACCAAAAGACATTTTTCTCAGAACAGGCCAAATAACAATAACCTCTCCCATATTTTTCATAGATATTACATATTGGGAGGATAGAGAGCATCTTTGAGCCCTATTTTTCGGGATTCAAAATTTTCTTGTTTGAGACATCTTTTTCAAACCTAGATCCCAAACAGTTGAAGATGAATTTCAAAAAACCGAGAGAGGTTTTTGCTCAGAACCAGCTTATCTACAAAAAAATCCCCCATATTTTACACAACTATCTCAGAGTGGGAGAATCAAAGACTTCCTTGGACCTTATTTTTCATAATTTCGAGAGGCGAATAAATCAAAAGGGACATATGGCAAAGCTGAAAGGACAGTAAACAAATTTTGTGGATGTATTTTCAACCTCATTCCATATGTCAGTGGCATGAAGACATTTAGCAGCTGAAGATCAGCATTCAATCACCAACAACCTCCATCAAAACAGTGCTAGAATTCCTAACAGATCTGAATCATTCCTTTATTTTTGTGATTAGAGATACATTTAGATTAGATATATCTTGCTCATTTATGACACGATATTTGTAAATAAAGTTATAAACACAGATAATTTTAAGGATGGAAATTTATATTAAATTGTAGAAACATGGACTAATCTTATGAGTGCTTAATATGTAAAAAGTAAAATGTTTGGCGATAGTTTTGTAAAAATATTCAAATTTCTAAGGATTTTCTATAATTTCTATAAAATTTTGGCGATTTTTAAGGTAAAATAATTTTATTATGTGGAATTTGGGCGAATCGTTTTTTAAAAAAATGGAAATTGGCAAATTGTTTTTTGGGAAAAACCATGGAAAATTAGCCCATTGCCGAAATTTAGCCCCTAAAATTGCCTATGGTTATAAATACGTCTCATTTCAAAGTATTATGTGTGGGACTTGCTGCCAGAGATGGCTCTTTGGACTGTATCATTTTCCTGAACATTTTTTTTGAATTAATACAAATCCCTGTACTCTCCTCGAGTAGAGATTCAACACGGTGATGTTCTAAGCATGTCTTTCTTTGTAATCCACATTTCCATTAATGTTTGTTTCTTCTAGTATTTCACTGAGAGTATATGTTTGGAATTCATCTTTGATGCTCCATTCATGCAGTAAATACTTATTATGTTTCAAGGATTACTGGTTCAGAAATCATTTGTATTCAGTGCTCTGTCCAGGGTGATCTATATCTTCTATGTTTTCCTTCTAAAATTTACTTTGAGAATTCTTAATTGCTCTCAATGTGATGGACTGTCTTGTTCTCTTTTTTGTTGTCATCTAAACATTATTTGCTGAAAAACAGTGCCTACTTTGCCTTAGTTTTCAGAGAGTACCCATCCGTTATTGACTCACTATCATTAATCCTCAGCACTTGAATCCATTTCCCAATGGTATTGTTTCTCATGCCTATCCTACCAACCTTTTAAACACTAAACAAAACCCATCTTATACCAAAATCTGACCTCTGTGAGCTAATTGCCTAATCTTTTGATTATTTTTCAGTTGTGAGAGAGCTCTCTCAGGTTGTATAAGTCAGAATACAATCCAAAGCTGGTTAAAATAGTTATCTCTTTCCATTTCTTTCTCATCCTTCGAAATTACAGAGTGCTAACATTTTGGCGACCATATTGGGGAACGAAAAGTTCTAGTTTCTCCAGAAAAGATTATCAAGTTTTAGATTTGAGTGTTGGTGGTGAACAGCAGTTAAACACACAAAAAGGCTAACTATTTCACCTAGCTAATCCAAGTTTAAGTATCCATAGCTTCAAATTTTTCAAGGTGACTCCATTGTCAAAGAATCTGGATCTTAGAGAATTCATGGCAACTCCAATACATGTTGATCAGATTTCTTTCAAACCAAGATGAATGGGTATGTGGCAAATCCTCTATCTTGTGAAGTTTTAAAGGAATCCAGGGATAATTTAGCAGAGTTTCCAATTGATGAAAATTTTTCAACGGCCTTGTTTCATTGTTTGAAATCAAGCAAATTTTCTCCTAAGGGTAAAATTTGTTTTCTTGAGTTAGTTGTTTTTAGATTTGAGAAGGATATTGAACTTTTGGATTCTCAGATTCAGTCATATAATTTGCAAGATCCTAAACAATTCTTGGAAAATCTTCCTTCTCCAAAACAAGAGGAGATTGTATTACCTTTTGATTTGCAGATTGATGAGAAGTGTGTTTTCAATTACAAGACTGAAATTGTAGAGTTAGAATCAAAGTTTAAATTTGAGGATACAACTGATGATGAAATCATCCATGATCAACTGGTCATTGAAGGCCTGAAAGACAAAGTAATAAATTGTGCCTTTATTGACCCTATAGCAAACTACATGGAGGTTCTTTTCAACTCAAGTATTCAACCATGTTTTCATTATAAATATCAAGTCTATCAGTAGTTTCCATTACACATTACAACTTTGATTTTGTGGACAAAAAGTCAAGATGTCCTTTTGATTGTGCTAACAAGCAGTCAATCAGTCCACCTGTTTCAGCAGCTACTTGACTGGCTTCATTGGCATTTTTATATTATTTGATTTAGCATGATTTTCAACAGTGTAGGGTAGGTAGTAGTGTGAAATAAGCTCGGTTCCCTGAGCATTTTTTCAAGCATTTGTTCAGTCTCAGCTTCAGATTGAAGTACAGTTTCCAGATTAGTGTGCATTTCAAATTTCAATTTGCAGTTTGCATTTGGTTTCAACCTTCAGATGAAGGATTGGTCACAGGTTACAGGTTGCAGAATAAAGTTTTTGGATTATCCCAATGGATAAGGCATTGTTCTACATATTCAGAGATTTATGGTTCTTGACACCTCCTAGGGAGCTTCCATCCCCCATTGGAGTCTATGTTAGGGTCCTATAAATTATAGGAAATCTGATTATTCAGTTTCTATCTGTTGTTGTTCTCATGACAGAAGATCCTGGATTGACTGGTTTCCTTGGATGACTTTTCCCCTCCATCCATTTTTCTCAATCCCTCATTCACTACTGCACCTCTCACTCCCCTATCCATTCATCTCATTCACCTCATTGTTCTCCTGCCAATCTTCCCTGAATAAAACAAAGTTAGATAACATATGATAGATAATTAAATAAAATATTGATTAGTTTAATAACTAATTAAATTAATAATTTAAATAATTAGTAATTAGGTTAGTACTTGGGATAGTGTAAATAATGATAATTTTCCATAGTTAGTATACGGGTTAAAGTTATTAATTAAATTATGTAATGTTAATTAAATAATTTAATAGCATCCCTCGGATGGGGTGTCATCGACCACGTCACATCCTTCAATGGGCGGGAGGACACATGGCCTCATTCAACACCATGTCTCACCACCGCACACCACACTCCCTCCCTCCAATGCCTGGATTTAACTCCATGCATTCAAGTCTCACGGAAGTGTACCCCCATTATCTCCCTCACACATACCTCATTATGGTGATGGCGCTCCAGGATGCAAACGAAGCTAATGTGATGGGTCGACCTCCCAGCCAGTCCAATCACAAGCTCTGGATCCATGGGCTTTATTTCACGTTAGTTAGCTCTTCTACTCATCCTCACACCTCGGCCCTATCTCCTCACATATTTAACCTTGGTTTTCTTCGGCTCTGGTTCATTTCCACTCTCCTTCATTTCATTTCCATCCCCCCTCTCCTGTGTTTTTTCTTGATGCCAAGGCAAAGGGGAAAATCCAAGAGAGGGGATGCATGGTATAGCTCACGGGGGCGAGGACGGAAAAACACTCAGGACTTGCCTCATACTACGGGCCATACCTATACACTATATCTCCCTCCTCTGTCCTCCCTGTGGGCATGCAGAGTGGAGTGGTTTGATAGCATGGGAAATCCACTCGGCTTTGCACCTGAGCTCAGCCCGGAAGTGCTACCTATACACCAACCTCCCTCTTGCCTGTCTTCTTCGTTCTTTCTCCCTAGCCTGACCGCCCCCCTCACTTCTTCTGCCTCCCCCCACTCTTCTTCCACCTCCCCCCACACTTCTTCTGCCTCCCCACAGACTTCTTGTGTAGCTCCACCACCACCTTCACCTCCTCTTCTGCCCCCTCTTTCTCCTCGGCCACATCCTTCTTGCGCTCGGTGTGATGGGCTTATGAAGTTGCAAAATTCTTTGGACAACATCCAGATATTGGTCTTCGAAGTCAGGAGTGGCATGGAAGATCTATTGAGCAGAGACGAACTCCCGGAGCGTCACGAGGAGCGCTTGGAGACTCTCCTGTGCGCTCTCGTTCACAGCACTCTGGACACAAGGACTTCAACCACGGATATTGCGCATGATCCTTAGAAAGAATGGAAGCCAAGCCCAAGCTCTAAATGAAAATGGCGTTCTTAGGTTTTCTTGGTTTTTTTATGTCTTTAGATGGATTACTTCTCTTAGTCCTAGCCCTGCGAGGCACCTTAATTTCTAGTCGTAGAACAACATTATGTTATAGGACATTTTTTTCTCTTTTACTGCAACTGTGAACTGTTTTAAAAACTATGAACTATTTGGACAAGTGGCAGCATTACTGTCCCATCTAAGCGATGATGCCACTATCTCACAGCTCACCCTGACAGCTGTAATTTTTTGACACCATAAGGATTTAATACATCTCTCTAACTTACAAAAAAAAAAATTAATAGCATTAAATTGTATGTAGTTAATAGTATGTAATAAGGTAGCATTCATAAATAATAATAAAAACTAAAATGATAATAATAATAAATAAAATTGTTTTAAAACTAAGGTAGAATTCATAAATAATAATAATAATGATAAAAATGTTTTAAAAATTAAAAAAAACATATAATAAATATTAATAAACTTAACAATTAAAAAACAATTGAAAACAATAAAAACAAAACATTATAAATAAAACAATAAAAATGAAGCGTTATGAATAAACAACAAATAATATATATATATAACAAAATGAAAATAAAAATATTAAAACATAAAAGCTATATCCTAAGTTTATAAACTCCCCTCCCGTACTTCATACACGCACACATCCCAATAACAAATAAAATCAACGGGCATACTATAGGGNCCCCTCCTAATACCACTTACCACCCTACCCCGCCCCCCCCTATGAAATCCACCTTTCCCTCTCTGAAAACCACTTTCCCCCAATTCAAAAACTGTTTTTTGTCCATTTCGACCAGTCATTTTTCGAGGTGACTTCCGAGCAAACTAGGAGGAATTTTGAGAAACCAAAAGAGGTGTTTTCTCAGAACATGCCAAATAACAATAACCTTTCCCATATTTCTCATAATTTTTACAAATTTGGATAATCGAGAACATATTTGAGCCTTATTTTTCGAGATTCTGTATTTTCTTGTTTGAGATATATTTTTCAAACATAGATCCCAGACAGCTGGAGATGAATTTCAAAAAACCGAGAGAGGTTTTTGCTCAGAACAAGCTGATATAAAAAAACCTCCCCCATATTTTATACAGATATCTCAAAGTGGGATAATTGAAGACTTTCTTGGACCCTATTTTTCAGAATTTTGGGAGGCGAATAGATCAAAAGGGATAGATGGCAAAGATGAGAGGACAGTGAACAAATTTTGTGGAGGTAGTTTCAACCTCATTCCAGATGTCAGTGTAATAAAGACACTTAGCAACTGAAGGATCAACATTCAATCACCAACAACCTCCATCAAAATAGTGCCAGAAGTCTGAACGAATCTGAATCATTCCTTTATTTTTGTGATTAGAGATACAGTTAGATTAGATATATCTTGCTCATTTATGACAGGATATTTGTAAATAAATTTATAAACGCAGATAATTTTAAGGATGGAAATTTATATTAAAATGTAGAAACATGGACTAATCTTACGAGTCCTTAATATGCAAAATGTAAAATGTTTGGCGATAGTTTTGTAAAAATATTCAAATTTCTAAGGATTTTCTATAATTTCTATAAANCATTCACCTCATCGTTCTCCTGCCAATCTTCCCTGAATAAAACAAAGTTAGATAACATATGATAGATAATTAAATAAAATATTGATTAGTTTAATAACTAATTAAATTAATAATTTAAATAATTAGTAATTAGGTTAGTACTTAGGATAGTGTAAATAATGATAATTTTCCATAGTTAGTATACAGGTTAAAGTTATTAATTAAATAATGTAATGTTAATTAAATAATTTAATAGCATCCCTCGGATGGGGTGTCATCGAGGACGTCACATCCTTCAATGGGCGGGAGGACACATGGCCTCATTCAACACCACGTCTCGCCACCGCACACCACACTCCCTCCCTCCAATGCCTACATTTAACTCCATGCATTCAAGTCTCACGGAAGTGTACCCCCATTATCTCCCTCACACATACCTCATTATGGTCATGGCGCTCCAGGATGCAGACGAAGCTAATGTGATGGGTCAGCCTCCCAGCCAGTCCCATCACAAGCTCTGGATCCATGGGCTTTATTTCACATTATTTAGCTCTTCCGCTCATCCTCACACCTCGGCCCTATCTCCTCGTATATTTAACCTTGGTTTTCTTCAGCTCTGGTTCATTTCCACTCTCCTTCATTTCATTTCCATCCCCCCTCTCCTGTGTTTTTTCTTGATGCCAAGGCAAAGGGGAAAATCCAAGAGAGGGGCTGCATGGTATAGCTCGTGGGGGAGAGGACGAAAAAACACTCAGGACTTGCCTCATAATATGGGCCATACCTATACACTGTATCTCCCTCCTCTATCCTCCCTGTGGGCATGCAGAGTGGAGTGGTTTGATAGCATGGGAAATCCACTCGGCTTTGCACCTGAGCTCAGCCCGAAGTGCTGCCTATACACCAACCTCCC